>JAQJVL010000386.1:773375-889141 GCA_035578905.1 Stictocephala bisonia | reverse complement strand
GAGAAATAAAAGTGAGTTTCAATGTCTTTAAGAATTTAAATATTATTCTGGTTTCTACAAAACTATAATTAACTTTCTCATACCAAAAGGTAAGGTCCTCCGTACGAATCACACACTTTGAAAAGATTTGCCATGTTTTTCCCTCTCAATGTCAAGGTGTTGTTAGTAAAGACTCTAGTTTTCACTCACTTTAATTACTATGATACTGTAATCAATGACATGTCTGTTGAGCTATTTTCAACCTGAGGCGAAGGGATCATGTTACTCCCTTTTCTACCAATTATCCATCTTAAAATTAAACAATCTTCGACAATTCCATATCCTGATTTTGTTTTACAGTATTCTTTAAAACCAAATTCCTAATTATCTGTCAGAGCAGTTTGTTTACCTGTCACAAGTTGGTGTGCTTAGAACCAGACGTGGTGAGTCAATGTTAGCTATTCCAGTTCACAGCACCACCACTTTCAACAAATCATTTATTGTCTCCGCGTGCAGGCTCTGGAATGCTCTGCCTGGTAATATCAGATCCATCGATAAGCGCACTCGGTTTGGGGCGGAGGTGAGGTGATCTGCTGCGGGCCTCGCGGGGGTAGTGGCTGGTGGCGCTGTGGCTTGGTGGTGGCGGTAATGAGTGATTGTGCCGAATAAATGTAGTTTTGAATAAATGTAATGAATAACTGTAGTTTTGTTTGAGATAGTCGAAATATTTTTAAGTTTAAATATAATGTTTCACTTTTTTTTTACTTTATGTGTTTTACTTCGTACATTGTAATTTCTATTTTTTATTTCCTTGTAAATTGTTATTTATATTTGAAATAACGTCTTATTATGTATGCACTCATCCACACTCACCTTACACTCATATAACCATTCATATTCACCTTAAAATACCAACAACGTTGTGTCGTCGTCTGATATGTAAGAATGTAAGAATATGATGAGGTTAAGTAGTAGAGAAGACTTTCCTTAACTTCGACTCTTTAGTATCGTAGGTCGATAAAGACGTTTTTCATTTCATTTCATAGGGCCAGCATCAGCTCTCAAGCAAATAACAATATGTTTAGAATCTACAGTTTCCGGTGACAACCGCGTCAAGGTACTATCTACAATATTTACAAGATGACCAGACGTTTCGCCCATACTGTGATGTGGCATCCTCAGTGGTTTCTCTGAGACTGAAATCGGCAAGTGACCTTCCAGCTTTATAACAGGTGGTGGGGTGGGGACTGGTTGGCAGGTATGCTGGAGAGGGGGGCGGAGGCACGACCCACGTGACCTACGGTCATTGGCCGAAAAATCAATATGGCTGACTCTTCCATTTTATTTCAATTTACTTAAAATGGGTTCCCATGTCTTTGGCAGCCGTATGCTATCATCCTTATTAAAATTATTTCTTCTTTTATATATTTCTATGGCTTCCCTTACGATTCTCGGATAGTAATGTGGGATGTTGGCTAGGACTTTAGTTTTGTCAAATAAAATTCCATGATTACTTTTTGTGCTATGTTCAGCAACAGCAGACTTTTTCGTATCTTCATTCTTAGTATGCCTTATATGTTCCTTAATTCTTGTGGAAATTAACCTCTTGGTTTCCCCTATGTAGACTGACCCGCAACTACAAGGTATTTCATATACTTCAGGCATAGCTAGTGGAATTTTATCTTTGACTGGCCTCAGAAAATTCTTTAATCTATTCGGTGGCTTGTAAATGGTTTTTATATTTTCTTTACTTAATAGCCTGCCAATCTTTTCCGTTGTTCCCTTTATGTAAGGTAGATACGCCTTTTTTGAGGTATCCTTATCTTGTCTTGTATCTACTCTATTGTCTTGTTCTTTCCTCTTCAACTGTTTTCCAATACTTGCCGATTTCAGTCTCAGAGAAACCACTGAGGATGCCACATCACAGTATGGGCGAAACATCTGGTCATCTTGTAAATATTGTAGATAGTACCTTGACGCGGTTGTCACCGGAAACTGTAGATTCTAGTTATGACACCGGCCGCTTAAGCCTAAGTTCTAAGAACAATATGTTTAGTTTTGCCAACATTAAATGTGAGCCGATTCTGATCAAACCACCACCTGACGGCGAGCAGGCCGCTTTCTTCCAGTCTATACACTTCAGACCAGTTGCCCCTTCAAATAATAGAGCCATGTCGGCGTATAGAAAAGAACTGCCATTGACTAAATTTAGCTTACCAAGATTATTTACATAATTAGGAAAAGGAGTGGACCCAGCTTACTACCTTGAATTACGCCAAAATCAATTTTCCTACGTAAGCTGTATTGGCCCATTTTAAGTCTACTTTAAACCAGTCACAAATAATCTTTAAACCAATTTATAGCCGTGCCAACAACACCAATGTACTCAAGTTTCTTTATTAATAAGTCATAGTCAACTGTATCAAAAGCCTTAGCAAGGTCTATAAATACTAATAATAGTTTATTGTTTCTACCAATTATGTTGTGTATTTCTTTAGTCAAATTGAACAAATCATCATTTAAATGTTTATCATTTCTAAAACTGAATCGATTGTTGTATAAAATGTTGTTATTTAATGTGTACTTCTACAATTGATTTCTGACACATTTCTTTAGAAGCTTAGCAATCACGTTTAAGAGGGTTATAGGCCTGTAATTAACAAACAGGCTTTTTTTTCATTTTTGAAAATCGGGACTTTACCAATTTTAAAGAAGTTGGAAATATGCCTTTCGTTATAATTCCATTTATAATTTGCAATAAGGGCTCTTTTATCGAATAAAAATTATTTTTCAATATTGAGGCAGGAATATTATCGATACCAAGTGCAGAACCACCTTTCAAGCCAACAATGCACTTTTCCAGTTCTTCTTCGGAGATTGGCTCAAGCTGTAATACGGAATCCACCCTATGTGCTTTATCGTCAAATTTGACATCTGCCACAGGAGGGAACGCACTGGCAAGGTTCGCATCGCACCAACTCCTACATAATATTCATTAAATCTATCAACTACTCCCAATATATCGATTTCATGTTTACGCTCCTCTTCCTAGTTTGAAAAATGCTCAACTAGAAACATATCACACTTTATCCTCGTCCCCATCAGTTCTGACAATTTTTCCAAAGATTTCTGGAATTATTTTTAGCGCTGCTTATCTGATTTTTGTAAAATGTCTCTTTAGCATCCCTAATTAGATAATTTGAAACATTTGTATAGTTCTTAAAACGTTTTTTTATTTGAGGATTGAATGGTTGTTTTTTAACTTGTTTGCTTAATTTGTCCCTATGTCTAATCTGATCTCAACAGTCCAGGTGTTATCCAAGGCTTGATGTTGGTAAATTTAGCCGAAAAATATTTTGTTAACATTGACTTTTGCAAAAAATTCTGTATTGTATTTAAGAAAATTCACAGCTACAATTTATGTCATCATTATTAATAACTGAACCCCAATCATGTTTAGATATCATCAATTGGCTTACTTTTGTTTCATCTAAGTATGTTATTTCCTTTTTAAAACTATTTTAATTTGACCTTCTACAGTATATTCACATGCCACAAAATAGTGATCAGTTAACTCTGATTGAATTATACTAGATTGTATGTTATTTAAGTTCAAACCGTATGAGAAAATATGGTCAATAAAACTCTCGGACTCTAGTTGGCTTGTTTATATAACTGACAAAGCCTGCTCCATACAATACATCAAGATAACATTGTGATAGCACATTCTGGGTATCCTGCAAAATACAAATATTCGTGTCACCAATAATCCAGTGCGTTCGATCCCCGGACCTGGTCTCACAATAAGACTCAAGTTCATCAATGAACATGTCAAGGTCGCGATCAGAGGACGGACTTCGGTAAACCACCAACACACTGTGCCGCTCACCACCAAGCGAGATGTCCACTCTTACACTGGTGGCACCATGCATACTCACTTCCTCATAGTTCATACTTAAATCCTTATTCACATTAACAATCACACCATCATTTTGGCTCCAACTGCATTTATTCATCACACAATCATACCCATCCATATCAACAATCATACTACAATCATTCATCCAACACTCTGACAGAATAACAACGTCAGATTTCTTTCTGTAACCACTTAAAATTATTAAAAATTCATCAAAATTCCTCCTGTAGCTTCTGATATTTACATGTAAAAAAAGAAACTATTTTAACATTAGCTAAACAAAGACTTCTACGTATTAACAAAACTTAAATGAGCAACTATCCTTATAAACATACACATCTACTCATCTATTATTCAGAACATCTGCAAAAGGATCATCCATACTTAATGGAAGGCCCAGCTAACCCCTACTCAACTGTATAATATGAAGACCATAAACCTACTAACCAGCCATTATAATACATACTACTTACAAATACATAAATCTATCTATATATGCGTGTGCACACACACACACACACACACACACACACACACACACACACACACACACACACACACACACACACACACACACACACACACACACGTACCATCACACATTCAATCATAAATCACTTATATGGTAAGACAGAAGTTAAAAACAACCAATAGTAAGCTATTATACATTACAATAAATCGTTTAACAACCTAACAAAAGATAACGAACCAATATGTATTACAACAATATCCAGATGAAAAGCAAGTATGGAATATAATTAATTAGAATGTAAAGTTTATTAGAATATTAATATAATAAGGTCATACATTTAAGTAAACATCTTAAAAAAGGGATGAAGAAAACAAAATATGTATCCACACTCAACACACAGGAACCGTCCATTTATATCGAATAAATAACATAAATACAATGACAAAACTATACCATAATTAGATTACACTATAAAATGCAATTATGAACAAAATTAATTTACTGATCAATCTACAATTATTACACTATTTACAGGAAAATGAAAGAAATTAGTTTAACAGAAACTACTTGATTGTTTAAAACTTAAAGTATTGAAATTGCATATGACAAAACCAGTGAAGATGAAAAAATTGTCAAGCGAGTATTTAATAGGTAGGATCAATATAATAATATACTGTTATTTAATTAAATAAATTATTATAGAATAAAAAAGTTTTGTGATCATGGTAAGAGTTTTTCTAACTCAAGAATTAAAAACAAAATAACATCATATATCATCATTGATTGAGTGGTCAAGTGTAGCAAAAGAAACAGCTGCACACTAATTGAGCTTACAGTTTGTGTCTCACCAGTCAGCAATATTAGCCAAACTGCACTTAGTAGATGACAGTCATTAATTATCTTATAGATCTTCAGGTCGTCAGCAGAGAGTAATAGCCAACAGCTAATACAATACCATTAATAAATATCTGTAAAAGTCACCTACAGAAAAAAAGCACCTTAATTAAGGATCAGAATTAAATTGCTGGATAATTGTAAGGGAAAGCCAATGCCTAAGTCCTGTGTACAAAGCATTGACCCTGGTTTATTTCACTGCTGAGTATTGTGCTCCTGTGTGGCTTAACATTACACATTTACGAGAGGTTGATGTTCAACTAAACAAGCGATGAGGGCTATAAATGGCTCCCTCACTGCAACCCTTCTACCATAGCTTCCAGTGCTGTGCTACAAAGCTCCTCCGTGTATAAGACATGAAGAGGCACGTCTCAGAAAAAAAAAATATCATATTTCAAAAAAATCCTATCTACTCTGAATATCTCCATTTTTATAGATCACACAACGTACTGATCTATCAATCCCCCTGTGACTTAAATCTAGAAAACCATCTCTTCAACTAGCTTTCTGGTCAATATCAAACAAATTTCTGCCAAAAACCAACTGAGCGTTAACTTGGGAGATTGCTAACGGTTGAAACAAGTTTCTGGTATCAGCCCCTTCTACTGCCATTGGTGGAATGAGCCATCTTAGCAAGGAATGGACCCTGTTAATACATTTTCGCAAGAGTGAGGGAAGATGCAACTACTGAAAATATAAGCGGGGAAGGGTAAACCAGTCATGTGATTGTGGATATAAAATTCAAATTATGGATCACATAGTTAATGATTGGCCTATTACGTTCGTTTTGGGGAATAAGCTGGTCTTCATTCAATCGAAAAAGCAGGTGTTGAAAATGAGTTATTACATCCAATAATACATAGATTGTTCAAATATATTTATGCTAATTATCTAATTTTTTAACCATTTCATCTAATTAATATTATTTTAAAAGCATCCTAATCCAGTCAAAATATGTATGAAAGCAGGAAAAGCTAACAAAACTGTTCAGCTTTACTAATATAATGTGAAAAGTCCTTAGCTATAAAGCATGTGCTAAAAATGTTATTCATGGTCAAAGGTAATAAAACGATTTTTGGGAAATTTCCCGTAAACGGTGATTTTTATTTAAAAAAATTCAAACAAGAGTTGTAGATCTTAAAATTATCTACAAAAACAATCTTATACTTTTTTCCTATGATTCACGTTTTTGAGATATAGCGATTTTAAACTTTGGAAAGCTATTTTAGTCGGAATGATGGATGCCCACTTCGAACACAATAGACATAAGCCATGTATTCTTATGTATTTTTGGCCGCTGGATCATAATATGTATGTTAAAAGTAAAAAACAGAAAACAATTTGTTTAGAAGCTATTGTTTAAACAAATTTCTAAAATATTGTTTTTTCACACTGGACCAATTTTATTTACTTAATATGGACATTGATTTTATACATATTTAGATTTCCCATCCCATGTTAAATTTTGAGTCTCAAAATATCAGCTGTTATTGTGGTCCATTGTGGAGCGCTATGTAGTTCCATTTAAATGTAATGCAGTTTAAACCAGCTGTGGTTGCGGGCCACACTAACTAACAAAATTACTGCCACAAATATTCTTATTAGATAGATGGTTTATCTATTCTAGGTTTATATAATCAAGGATATGGCCTAAGTCGATAGTGATCTAAGGAATTATGTCCACATATGCATATTCGTTACTAATGAAAATTTTACTTGGTATTTTTGCCTAAACCAAATAAATAGTTTTTTTAGGTACGCAAATAGATGGTTTATCTATCTGCGTAAGAATACATGGCTTATATCTATTACGTTTGATATGGTTATCCAGCGTTCTGACTAAAATGACTTTCCAAAGTTTAAAATCGCTATATCTAAAAAAACTGTGGCTGTTAGGAGAAAAAGTATAAGATAATTTTTTGTAGATAATTATGTTATCTTCAACTTATATTTGTATTATTTTTCATAAAACTTACTGTTTGCGATAAATTTACCAAAAAATAGGTTTTTTATGACCTTTGACTTTGAATGAAATTTTTAGGCTTTATCACCTAGGTCTTTTGACAGTGTATTTGTAATGTGAATGTGGACATTTTTAGCTGAATCCGAGTTTTTGTTAAGTCAAATTTTAAATTGTGTGGATTATCCTGGGATTTTATTCAAAATGTTATATACATTATACATGTAAGAAAAATATTCTCATTGACAAATTTTACTCTATGAACACTTGCAAAAATAAATAACAGTGGTGGATTCTTCTAATATTATATGTCATTATTTAAATCCCTCCAATACGAGATCTTACTGAGTAAAGACAGATTTACACCGGAGTTGACAACCAGAAGTTGCCTACCTCTTTGGATAGTTTGGTGTAAACGCAATGGCAACTCACTAGGTTGTCCACCAATTTTAGAGGTCGACAACCAAAATTTTGGTTGCCAAATCGTTCCCATGAGGAGTCGGTAAAGATCAAAGGAAGTTGTCAACGTTGGTTAAAAAAACACTTTGGCTGCACATTAAAAGAGTTCTCCACTCCCTCTCTCGTCTATCGTAGCACATGCTTGCAGACCTATTCTATTTCCGTTTCCTCCCTGTGTCTGTTTGACTACATATAAATCCCTGTCTCTTATATTACAAACAATATAGGAGGGAATAAAGTAAATATAAATGAAACTGTATTTTAATTAAAAACCGTCAGATTTTATTCAAACTTTGCAGATCAATATTTTATGGAGAGCTGAATGAGAATATATTATTGACTTTTAAATATCACTTCATTAAAAAAAATATATATAATTGTAATTTTATTAGAAGGTTGGCAACCAATATTTAAGACGAATTAATGTTTGGTTGTCAACTATGGGAAATCCGGTTTTCAACACCCGTGTAAATCTGGCATAAGGTTCCCTCAGTAATAAACCCTGTTTAGTAGAGCCCCAATATCTGTTGTGGCATTTACCACTGTGTGGGACACTGTCTTTGTGATCCAATGCAGTAGTAAACCATGTAGTAATGGCCCCCTTGACTGTAGACCCCAGGACATGTGCCTCTTTAGTAGACTCAATCGTGTGGGTCTACTAAAGACTCATCAGGAGACTACTCAGGACGTGTGGGTCTACTAAAGACTCATCAGGAGACTACTCAGGACGTGTGGGTCTACTAAAGACTCATCAGGAGACTACTCAGGACGTGTGGGTCTACTAAAGACTCATCAGGAGACTACTCAGGACGTGTGGGTCTACTAAAGACTCATCAGGAGACTACTCAGGACGTGTGTGTCTACTAAAGACTCATCAGGAGACTACTCAGGACGTGTGTGTCTACTAAAGACTCATCAGGAGACTACTCAGGACGTGTGGGTCTACTAAAGACTCATCAGGAGACTACTCAGGACGTGTGTGTCTACTAAAGACTCATCAGGAGACTACTCAGGACGTGTGTGTGTCTACTAAAGACTCATCAGGAGACTACTCAGGATGTGTGGGTCTACTAAAGACTCATCAGGAGACTACTCAGGACGTGTGTGTCTACTAAAGACTCATCAGGAGACTACTCAGGACGTGCATGAATACCTTACTAAAATACCAAACTGTGTCACTTCAACTGCCGTAAACACTACTGTGCATACTTGTCTGGTTGGTGGCAACTCTGTAATACATTGCGTATGTGCCAGTAGTTGGCAACTCTGCTCTATGCCTCAGTTAAATTGCTATGTGAAAACACACTAAAGAAAGCATATGAATGGTTCAAATCAAATGGATTTCTCTGAAATGAAATAAAACTAAAGAAGTAACATTTTATTTAAGACCAGTCAGAGAAAACAATTTAAGTGATAATTCAACTGACAGTTTTAAATTTTTAGAAATTTGTATAGACAAAACTCTATCTTGGGGACCACATGTAGATTATATTAGTAGTAAATTATCCAGAGTAATTCATTTGTTAAAACGATTAACTTACTGTGTGCATCAAAATTATATTAGATTGGCTTATTTTGCGTACTTCCAGTCAATATTTAGATATGGAATAATCTTTTATGGGAATTGCAGTAAGATAGAGGAAATCTTACTTCTGCAAAAAAGGGCTATAAGAGCAATCTCAAATGTAGATCGTATAGAACATTGTAAGCCCCTATTTGTTAAATTGAATATTCTAACTGATATAAATATTTACATCTTTGATTTGATATGTTTTAAGAACTCCTGGTATAATTACAAAAAGTGCTCATCAGTATAAAACTAGGATTAAAGATCAAGCCATTATTAATTTTGTTAGATTACAAAAAACTTCAAACAGCCATAATATAGTTTTACTTGGAGTTTATAATAAACTCTAAGTGAAACTAGAGTTTAATCTTTCTGTAATAAATTTTTTAACTGGCTTCTAAAGAACTCATTTTATTCTATTGACGATTTTTTTTAAATATTCCTAATATTGAATTTTGATTCATTCCAGTTAATAAACTATATAATAAGCTCCTAAAGCACCCTTTTCATTTAATCGACGTTTTTATTTATACCTATTTTTCATTTAATTAACTTAATAAACTGTTAAGGTATGTAATTGCTCATAATAAATTAATTATTATTATTATTTCTATCTATTCGTGTTTTGAATTTATATTCTTAAGAATCTATTGACTAGCATAGATGTGCTGTACATATGACTTTATTAATGCTATAATAGTTGTATGACAAATAAATGAAATTTGAGTTAGAGGCCAAGTGTCATAGAGAAAGTTAGTTACCAGCCATTCCAAAAACATTTAATTATTTGTTAATGCATGTCGTAGGAATGTAACTAATCCATTTGAAAACAGAGAGAAAATTGTTATTTAGAATGCAAGATAACGTGGCACCAGCTTCAGAAACTGGTGTATTTGTATTATAGCTGCCAGCGGGAACTGGGCTGTAAATTAGTCATAGGCATCTGGCAATAGTCTGCTGTGTTGCCTCACACAAATCCTCTTGCCACGCACCCCCTTTCTCATGCATGACCAGTTTTCTGTACTGTATGTGCTACCTCAGTGGTCAACTACCTATAGGGAGCACGTAGTGTTAGCTGAAAATCATACGAACACTACGTGGTTTGGATTCCACATAAAGCTGTAGGTCCCATAGTTGCCCTGGCTTAATAGTCCAGGGCAATTAATTGCCAACTAAGTATATGAGTATATGAGTAAGTGTATGTAATTGTAAGTATATGTAATACAATAGTCATTTCTGAGCTAAGTCGAAGTCAGATACTAACAATGACTACACTCGTTCATCTACATTCATCACACTCAATCATCCCTCATATTAGCCCATATCTCTACGAACGGTGTCCTAGAGATGAATAATGAATAATAATATTGAAAGTATGGCTAAAAAAATAAATAAAGAAATCCCAGAACTGGTGATCGAGGCTTAGTGCTGCAACCGTCTACTTAGGAGCAAAGTATTATCATAGGCTTTAGGTTCTGTCCTCAGTCCACTTAATACCAACACAGTATCTGTTCAATGGTTTCCATCAGCATGGACATAACTAAAGAAGTCTGGGTGTCCATGTTGGCTAGTAGTCAGGGTTTAGATCATTTCTAGAGGTGACAGCCTCGACATTTGACCAAAATTCAGTTCAATACTTCTTAATTTGGATTCCACATAAAGCTGAAGTAGATTACTTGGTTACCCTTGCTATTGTGCTATAAATAAATGGTTCCTTCTGGGCATAATTCAAATTCAGTTAGTATCCGAACCATGTTATATTGGTCTAATTTTCAATTAACTGACATGCCTGACACTCAGTTCTCTTTCCTACACAATACCTTGAATACTGTACAACATGGACACCCCAGACTCCTCTAGTAGTGTCCACGTCATTCATATTTACATTAAAATATGCAGAAGCTGTAATGGTGTCTCAAGATCTGAAAATTAATCAGTCATAAACAGTCTTATCCCCTGACTAGTGCATGGATCCCTCACTAACAAGTACATAGGCCCCCAGAAGTAATCAACGCTGGTAGATCTCCTCAGCTGGAAACAGCACTGTATTTATTGGCTCCCTCATAGAAAGCTAGCAAGGAGTTCTCAGGTTTGGAAATCTTTTTTTAAAGATGAAGCTAAACTAGTTGGCTTGTAGAATGTGTAGAAACCCTTTTTTGCTTTCTAGAGGTTTTATGTTATGATGAAACAAATAACTCGTAATAGACATAAATATTGTTTTATTATAACACTGACCAACAAATATGAACATTAGGCCTTTAGTGAATTTCAGTCACTGAGGTACAAGAAGTATATGGATATAGAGGAAGTTTACAGTTGAAACTACATACAAATGTATTTTATAAGTAACACTGTAGAAAGAAAATAATTTTTACACAGACATTTTTTCATATAATTAGAAACATGACTGAAATGGTAAAATCGTATTTGTTTTATAATCATCTGAGATACAATACTAATTATATTCTTGTTATTTTATAAAGTTTTAATACTTAATCATATCATTTATCATATATTGCTGTGTGATTAGAATGTCAAGGGACATGTAGGGTGAATGAGTACTGACACTTTCATTGCATTTAAATAATTCACAAGCACATTGCAAAAATGAGCATTATTCTTATGAGACTGCAGAGGCTGTTGGCCATTTTGGTTTTAATCCCATAAAAACAATGTTATTTGCAAATCCATACTTTTTCATTAATTATTGACCAAAAGTTGTGTATGAGGTGTCATTTTAAACACTATCATATTGTGCATTGGGTTTACTTTCGATATATTGAAAAATTGGTGATAATAAAAACTTCAAAATAATTATTTTTTATATTTTTTTCTATAAAACTAACTTAATTAGAAATTTGTAAAACAATTCCAATGTGCAATTGCATTCTTGGTCAAATACAATTTGTTTGGAAATAATCATTTTGAAAATAACTGTTTAATTTGGATACAAGTATATCCAGTTAGAAAATAACATTGTTAAAAAAGAAAAAATTAATTTTTTAAAAACTTTTTTAACATTGTTCTTATGGGATTAAAACCAACATGGTTGACAGCCTCTGCAGACTCTTAAGATTATTTCAATTTCTGATCGTAATAATAGCTGTTTGTTAATTTACTACTTTTTAAGGTTTCCTATCGAAAGAAATTAAGTTGGGGCCTATATAAATTTTAAGAAAATTTAGGAATATTACAATTAGTATGATGTCATACATTTATATTACATATACTTTAATGAAGATCTATGCAAATATTATGTACGTAGTCATACTGCATATGGATTGTCAATATGACATCTACAACACAAAGTTTTGACTCAATAGTAATTAATTCTAAAAAAAAGAAAGCAATTTGAGCATGTTAGTTTTAAATCTTAAACAATTTTAACAGTTTTAAATTTTACTTTTAACAAATTATACCCCATATATATTTCATACTCATTATTAACTAAATAAGAAAATGATAAAGTTTAACTACACACTGAGTCCAAATTTCTTTCAATCATATCTAACCAATCGTAAACAACTGGTTTATGTGAATGGTAAATAAGTGGTCAGGGGAAGCTCTTGTGGATTGGGGCGTTCCCCAGGGTTCTGTACTGGGCCCAACACTCTTTTTAATTTATATCAATGATCTGCCATTGGTAACCAATTCAAAAACCATATTGTATGCAGATGACACTACACTCTTTCATCAGTCAAAGTGTTAAAGATCTTGAACTCTGTGCTAATGATACATTAAGAAATGCTTCAAATTGGTTCAATTCAAATGGCTTTCTGCTTAATAAGGACAAAACAAAAAAAGTATTATTTCATCTTAGACACGATTCTGGTTTATTAGACAACAGTTTCTCTGATACAGTTAAATTCTTAGGTATTAACATTGACAAAAATTTGACATGGTCAACACACATTGATTATTTAAAAAAAGACTCTCTCGAGTTATTTATCTTCTAAATAGATTGAATGACATTGTACTGATAAATTACATAAGAGCTGCATACTTTGCCTTTTTTCAATCCATACTTAGATATGGTTTAGTTTTATATGGCAATTGTACCAGAATTGAAGAAATATTGTTATTACAAAAGAAATCAATTAGAGCTCTTAAAAAATGTGACTCTAGAGAGCACTGTAAGCAACTTTTTAAAGAATTCCATTTCCAAACTGTTATAAATTTATACATATATGATTTAGTTACTTACATACATAAAAATTCAAATTTATACTCAATTTTAAACACACAGTTCATGATCATAACACTCGTAATAAGAACAATGTTGATATCAGTCACTTCCGTTTAAGTAAAACACTCAATAGCCATATGGTAGTAGCTTTAAAAGTGTACAACTTCTTAGAAAAGAATATTAGCTCATATCCCTTTCAAATATTTAAAAATAAATTCTACTCCTGGCTATTGGAGAACCCATTTTATAGTTTAAATGAATTTTTTAGCAAGAAAACGATAAAGTTTTAATTTAATTGCTTATTATAAACTATCTATTTATTGTAATTTTATGAACTAACTTTTAATCCTTTTAAAATTACTGTTAGCTGTAAGAATTTAACTTGGCTGTAATATTGAGCTGCAATTATGACTTTGTCAATAATGTTATACATTTATACGGCAAATAAAGAGCATTATTATTATTATTACACAAAACTCAAGGTAACAAAATAAGAAATCATTCCCAACACAACAAACTGAAACGAAAAAACCCCTAAATACTTACGATTACATTGTTAACTAACTTTACCTCAATTAACTAACCAATATCACCATATGTTTATGGTGAGTGGATAGGCCAATGCCACTGTACTGTATTTGACAGATATTTTAAAATGTTAAAAAAATAAACTTAAATCTTACTTGACTGACAAAGCACTGTATTAATTGTAGATCTGTAAGACTTAATTTATACCTGATTTGTATGACTGAGCATGAATTCAATGTAATTTGGCAAATAAGTTCATGTCAAACATGAAATTAGGGTTTGCCTTTATACTTTTATAAAGTTTATATTTTGAAGAATTATCTCCACAATAACAATGAATGTGAAGAGAGAAAACATTGAAACCATTGTCACCGTTTACTCTGTCTAGGGTTAGCAGGAACCACCTTTCATTTATCACCAACTTTAGTGTCAGCAAATTGATGCTAATGGAACTGCAGTAGTTTAAATCCCATTGGAACTGCAACGTAAATCTTTCTCTTGTGTTGAGAAAATTAAATTGACGTGCATGAATAAATATTTATCAAAATTGTCAAACTAAAATAATAATAATATATAATTTATTCGCTTTAAAATTTAGTTAATACCTACATTCTAGGCTTTCCATAATAAATACTATAGCAATCAATAATATTCACTTAAATATTTAAAACTTCAATTATTTGTGTCCATAAAGTATAATGTTACATAAAATCCACTAAATTATCTATTTTAATTTATATAAAACTGATTCTATCAAAATAGGGGTTTTCATTATTTTTTTCAATAATTCTTAGTGGTAGTATTGAAATTGTTGTGTATATTTACAAACTATCAATGTTTTGCTGTTTTTACCAAGATTTCATACTACTTTTATGTAATAAACAACACTTATATCATATAATAAACTTCCTGCAAAATATATTAGAATGCAAAATGTTCAGCTGTTAAAGAGGAACACAAGATCATTTTGTCCGACTGAATTTTCAAATAAATGCCTACTACTGTTGCCTGACCAAATTGTATATAGATAGGATGATACAATTTGAAAGGTTAACATTAGTAGTATTTGTACAAGAAAATCACAATCGGCTAAAGTGACTGAGATTACTTTATATGAGTGAAAACAACTTTTAAATAATGGAGTTTAAAACTGTTATGATAATAATAATCTATTAATATTATTCGCCAATTATTTTAAGCATTGTAAATATGTCTATTGCAAAAATTTGTCATATCTCTCTTGGATTTATAGTTTTCATATCAAGTGTAAGAGGTTTTTTTCAAAATATAAAGTTAAAAAAATTATTACAGTAAATGTTTACTAACGCTACATTTAACTATGGTTATCTGTGGAAGAATTATACCATGCGAGTATATTATACCATGCGAGTATATTATACCATGCGAGTATATTATACCATGCGAGTATATTATACCATGCGAGTATATTATACCATGCGAGTATATTATACCATGCAAGTATATTATACCATGCGAGTATATTATACCATGCGAGTATATTCTGAAGAGATCACTACAGGATTATAACGTAAATAAGGAGCATAAGACAATCCATCCAAATAATATTTTAGAGTAAAATACAGTAGGATAAAAATTGTAACAATACTATTTCAGTTTAACTAAATTGAAATAGTTCCGATTTAATTACTTTGAATTTATGTAGCATAAAGGAGATACAATTTCACACTTATCAATTTTATTTTTATTTAAAATTGCAACGCCAATCATTGACATATGGAGGAATATGGGTGAAAAAAAATCAGTGTAGATGATTACTGATGTGGAATCTATGCTAGGTG
Source organism: Stictocephala bisonia (assembly GCA_035578905.1). NCBI lineage: Eukaryota > Metazoa > Arthropoda > Insecta > Hemiptera > Membracidae > Stictocephala > Stictocephala bisonia. The sequence goes on along the minus strand of JAQJVL010000386.1, from coordinate 873,357 downwards.
GGATGTATTGGAGTTTAGAATAAGTCAAAGTGAATCAAGATGGTTATGTATTCCAGATCCTCCTGGGTTCATCTGTTAATTTTCTGTTTAAAGGTATGCGTTTTTCATGTTGAATTAAACGTTAAATCCTGATTATATGTTTTATACCATCTGTCCTAAATTGTATGTACATTGGACATTAATCATATTTTAATTGACTGCCTTTAAATTATTTTAAAATGACTACAAAGTAAGATAATTTGCAATAGAATGATAATGCAACTATTATTAAAATGTATATATATATATATATATATATATATATATATATATATATCAATACTATACTTTATTCAATGAATGCCCCCGACTTGACTTGATCACATTTAGAGGCATTTCAGTGCAGCTATATTGCGTAATGTGGTCAAGAGTAATGCGTTTGACATACAACAGACCATAATTACTTATTGCAGTATAAATCTGCTTGAAGAGGCATTTTTAATCGGTTTAAACAATAATACTATAAAACAACATAAATATAATGTGATTAGAACAATCTATGACTAATAGGGAAAAAATGCAAAAGAGAATGTAAACAATTAAAAAGTTCATTATGATAATATGTTTACTCACACTAAAATTCACAACATGAAATAAGTAGGTTATAAATCAGGTGTATTTAGAGAACTGAAGTGTGGCATAAGTACAAGACTTAAAAGCGCTGTTATGGTTGCGTCAGGCTTACATCGTTCCGTCATTAGTTGTAGCTCCCTGTAGTTTTAGCATTTTCTGTAAGAGCGCCCTAAAGTCAAATGATGTTATTCAGTGAATAAACAATATAGAGAAGGAAAATATCAATATATAAAGCATGAGTGAAAGAACGTTTTATAAATAGTACTACATCTAGCACATAACATGTAACACTTAAACAGACCCACCATTAGGAACAAAACATTTATAGAAATAATTATTAAACGTTTATATAAATTATAGTTTTAAATAACTGCCATAATAGATTAAAAGATTATAACTTTGCAATTTTATCTAATGGAAATGATAAAAGTGTTAACATAGGTTAAAAATATATTAGAAGTGAAAATAGTAGAGTTCAATAATATTGATAATATTATAACATCAATTTAGTTTAATTGATCAAATCATTCAACTGTGTAAATAATTATATTATATTTTGTTACTTAGGAACACTTTATTAATTAATGGGAAATAATAAAATATGAATTTAAAAATATTAGTTTTATATTTAATGATATCACAGACCCAAAAAGTTTACAAATAGATAAACCAACAATAATAAGTATAAGTACATTACTAGACAATGCTACATTTACTACAAATACTGAGAGTATTTTTAAAGCAATTTATATTATATGACATGTTTTTTTTATATTTTAACTATTGTAACATAGTACAGAAACATTAAGTGTATCACATACATCAATGGACCATAGAACAGTGATCCAGAGCAGCAGTAAGCTAAAGAGTTAAGGATTGTTAACAACAAACAATAACAACATTGGTAACAATTCAGTCTGACACTTAAGTCTAACAACAATTTATGTGAATAAAGCAACAATTAATACTTCGTTGTGACATAAGTATCTAAGATAATAATTATACAAAATTCAGATACATCACACACATAGACAATACTAATGAATGCCAAGTATGATATGTTACTCATATATTTTAAATGTGACATATGAAAAATACATTTAACTACAATAAACAGTACATTTACAAAATATAAGCATACTTATATTTACAGGAATTTCATGACATATTGAGAGTTGATAAATCATTAATTAATTACTAACCCTTCAAAAATAACATCACCTTAAAAATTGTGCCTTCAAAAATAATATCTGATCTTTCAAAATCTACTTTGGATTAATATAGATCTATGTACAATTCAAAGGTTTTACATTTAAGTATTGTCATAGTTTTGTAGGTTTATGAAGAATGAACTACAAGTTTGATATGAATTGTCTACTATAATCTAAAATGTATTGACATTTTAAAATTACTAGCTACTTATCAATGGATAGTATATAGAAACAGTTAAATAATGTGTTAAATCTCCATAAAAATTATAGACATGTCTTCCTTTAATAATCACTTGTTAAAATATTAAATAGCATAAACAAAATATTCATTAGCAAGAAGTTTGCTATAAAAAATAAAACTATAAAACACATAGTAATGTTGTAGTATGATAAAATTTTGAGGTCAAATAAATAATCTTTTAAATAAGTAGGAGTTAGGGATATGCGAAAAATACAAATGCTTACTATGATAAGCATTAATTTATTTTAAAAGCATTAGTTATTACACCATTAAATCTTGACTGTATACATTCTGGTCTGTTTTGTATACATCAGTCAGTACATTTTAATTGTGTTTTTTAAAAGTGGTTCAGAATGAAAGATAATCATAAAGGTACCATACTGTTTATTCTCTTTGTGACATGAAAGCATGGAACATTAATGAAATATTGGCCTATGACCTAGCTTTAACTAGAAAGAGTTTTTGACTTGTAATATTACTTAATAATCCAAGTAATTGAATTATTAAGTATGTTGAGCTAGAGTTGAAAGTATGTTAAATATTTCCTTTATTTGTGTACTGTATCTCATTTCTTGTTCATAACAAATCACTTTGACATTTATCGACTTGAACATTTTTTTTAGTTGTAGTTATACAGTGGAGTCTCATTTATACGACGTAATCATGGCCCGATTAAACTCTAAACAGTACTAATAAATGAATGTTATTAAGGATTTACACTAAATTACTGTACAAACATTAACTCTTGTTCAGTTTTTGTAGCAAAAACATTAATTTAATGTGAAAATGTTAACAAAATGAACTATCCTAATACATTACCTATTAAAATTACTTAACACGTTGACTGCCAGCGTAGATAATTTATTGTGTCATTCTGAGCCCGCTTTAGTAAAACTGTATGTCCGCCTGACGCCATGAGGGCCACCGGTAGCCCAAGTCATACGTGCCGCTGTGCGCCATGTGGGCCACCGGTGGCCCCCCCGTCTTTTATAAATCAAACACAAATTGTAGCCCCATTTTTAGTATTACGTAATTTTTAATGATATATTCTGAAAGCTCATAAAATGTGATAGAAAACCGTCCTCTGGTTTTTAAATAAAGCAGCCCTAAATACGTTTTTATATATTTGAACTAGTTTTTACAACATTTAGACAGACTAGTTTCTGTCACAAAAAGAATCAATATCACTTACTAAACGCCTAACCTCAAAAGCTGATCAGTGTGCGGGAAGAAAATATAAAAATCACAACAAAACAGCTGAAACATAATATCATGTGGCACATGTAAAGTTTTGCCCCCATGTCATGAGGGCCACCGGTGTACCTCATCAATAACTTCACAAAATGGCGGCAAAAGACCGGATGTCGGCTATTTTTGTACTCGGGGGGGTCATTTCCGGTTGCATGGAACACAGAACTCGGAACAATGAATATTGAACTTTACCTTAGAAACTGCTGTGGCACCAGGCTGAAATCTAGTAAGGGCCACCGGTGGCCCTCATGGCGTGAGCTAAAATTGTTGTGTGGGCCACCAGTGGCCCTCATGGCAGTCAACGTGTTAACAGTATTAAATATTGAAAAGTTGTATACCGAACTAATATGTGTGACTGGTCAGGAAACTTCTGAATAAAAATACATGAGTCATACATACACCATCCCCCTCCCTACAAATATCTGTCCTATATGTCCTATAAATACCTTTGTTTTTAGGTACACAACACACTGTCAAAAGTTATTTAGTCTGATCACATGGTAAAGTCCTCAACATAAAGTAAAAAAAATAAGCAACAAAATAGTTCTCTGGTTGGGAAAACCCTCACAGGTTCATACATTGTTCGTCATTACGGAACGATAATAGATTATACATTTTTAGATAATTATTATTACGGTTTTATTGTTTGGACGAGTAAGTTTGTTAAAACAGATGTTGGATAGTGATGTTCCACTGTATATCAAAGTTCTCATAATTATAATTTTACTAAAAAAATTTAAACTTTCTCTTTGACCTACCAATGTTTAATTAAGTTGTCTTTAAACGTCTTTTAAGCTCCTGCTAACAAGATTTCATTCTATTAGCTTTCAGATAATCTAAAATGTATTCCTTTGTTTCCTTGATATATCACTTCCTGCATTCCTTATTCCTGGTATAAATTGCCCTCAAGATAAAACTCTTTATACACTAATTGATGTATTCATGTGAAATAGATTATAATCCCCTTTTTTGAAGGAAACCCAATGTTATGTTGTGAGAATGATTTAAAAGTTACCACAAATACAGAAAACTTGAATGAAAAGTACATTTTACCAATTTAGTCTTCTTTTAGAGATTTGATTACATCAATGAAGTTGAGTTTGCATGCTAACACAGTCAATTTATTGTTTTGTTGGAAACATGCAGTTTTTTTTACATATTTGTAATAAATAATTTGAGAATGCTATATAAAGTCATCTGTGAGTGCTGTTGTTGTTTTATTTATTTTATTAACTTTTTTATCTTAATGTTGGGAGGTTAAAACTTAAGGTTATTGCTGAATTAGTTACATATATCATTTTGCTGTAAACTGCCACTTCTTTTTTTTATTTAAAACTTTACTCGCCAGTTCATATGGGCCTGCAGGCCTGTGTGTGGATTTTATTCAATGAGTGAAGTAACGAACGTTAGCTCAGTGGAGATTTGAACCTTGGTCATTGCCCTGCGCAGTCCGAAGCCTTAGCCAAACTTTATGTAGCAACAACTTGTGACCGCTACACGTGCAGTAATATGTCTCTGACCAAATGTTATCTACACTTGCAAACTGTAGTTATATGCTCTGCACCACTACTTTGACTCTGTATGTAGCTACAAACTTAAGCTGTCCTTGTAATTATTTATGGGTCAACAGGTTACTAACTTAAAGCAGTAATAGTTGTTCCTAAAAGAAAAAAAAGCGTGATGCGGTTTCTCGACCAACATCCCATCCCAAAGTGTCTAACGGGCGCAAAGAAGTATAACTTCAAAACATTGCCTCTATTTTGTAGTTTTTTATCAAGAAATAAATACAAGGAACACATTTTAAAATATATTAAAAACTTGACTATGTTCATAAATGTTTAAATGACATAAAAAAACAAACAGTAGGTTCTCAGGTTGTTGAAAACTTTGTTCTGGATGGAATATGGACAATGGCATTACTATTTAGAGCCCACAACAATTTCCTGTCATTTATTTTTGGGGCAATAAATTAATACCATAAACAACTGCATTATTTATTATTAAAATACTACACCTTTTTAACATTTTTAATTAACTCATATCACATTTGAATTGATCGAAAGAAGAAAAAAACCATTAGCACTGAAAATAGAGGCCTATAAATCTCTTTTAAATGTGTTTTAAACATTAATTTACTGAGGAAAAAAGGTAAAAGAGTGAAGGAATGTAGAAAACCATTAATTCATCCTTCAAAATACATAATTTTGTGTTGACTTGAGATGGATATGTAGAATGAATGACTAGGGTTTTTAAGGTGGATTGTGTTTTGAACCTGAAAGATCTTGTATAAAGAGATTTAAAAATTCAAGAGTATATCCTATTAAAACCTTAATATGATTCCACAAGTTAGCGTTCACGGGCGAGTGTGAGGGTGGGTTGGACACCTCGGACGGAGCCAGTGAGAGGAATGCGGTGAGTCCAGCCCTGCCTGGGACCTGCTATTGGGCTGCCCACAAATGTCTCAGGAACCACCGTGGCTGCCATGACACAGTAAGCAGGTGATTGTTCCTGTTGGTACGTGTTCAATAAAAGGACCAGGATGACTATTACAGCACCACTTGTGAACCCTGCCAGTCCTGCCAACATTCATACACTTAATGGTAGTGGCATGATATATCCACTAATTAAATATTTCAATTCAATATAATGCAAAACTTATTCAATCTAAGCTTATCTACTGATTGATTTGTACCAGATTGTACACATTATGTTTCTAATTATTTTAAAACTCGCACAAGGATTGATGATTCAATTAATACTGTTACAAGTGTATGGGTACGCTGCTGGCCCGATACCAATGAACGTGTCTGAGTGGGTGCGTGGGTTACAATGTTGGACCATTGTGGGTTATAATCTAAGACACTGCAAGTGATTGGGTGGTTGTGTAACTTTACTATAACATGAAGAATCTACATTGAGCCTGATATATAAATCAGGAAGTTTTGTTTCAGCACGTTTATCCTTTGATTATATACATATTCAGCTGATTACTCATCTAATAGGAATTTTTATGCCTGTAACTTGGTCTGTTTGTGAGGTCCACTACAGATAGTTTAAACTGCATTAAATTATTTACATGAGACTACACTAGCACTCCACAACTGCACCTAAAAACAGCTGATAATTTGAGATACAAAATTTAGCATTGGATTAGAAATATATTTGTGTATAAAATCAATGGTTTAACTCTCCCAAATAAGAAAATTGATATTTCATCGCAAACCTGCTTCTGATTGTTCATTTTTTGAATATTTCACACTAATCTAGAGTTTAGAAAACAAGCAAAGCATTTCAGCAGTTATAAAAAACTGTCTTCCTCTGACATTACTAACTACTTTATCCTTCATTTCAATTAAAAGTAGATATCTAAGAGTGAGTCAAAACAAATTAGTATAAAAAACCTTAAACAACTAAATTACAACATATAGTACTTATAAATTAAAATTAGCTCTATCAGAAAGTCACTCTTTAATGCAAATCATAATTCATAAAACACTATAAACACTAATGAACAGTTCAATGCAACAAATACCTTTAAAACAGCAGTTAACCCTGCTTTTCTGTTTGTCTGTTACATATTTCCTCTGTATCATCTGTTATGACTTGTTCACATATTGAAGATATTGTTCACATATTGACCTTTAACGTCAACAGAGTCTGTATTGCACTGAACATTTGACATACAATATTCAGTGGTGTAGTGGAGTGGGAACGGTGTTACATTAAAATGACCGATGTCAATAATAAAACATTACTGTACAGACATTTGTAGACTAGATTGATGCATATTGATATTATTTCATTCAACAATAATATGAATATGCAATCTGATTCCAAAGATAATCTCGCTTTGTACTGTGTATAGGATACGTTAGATACAATGAAAAAGAAATAGAAATGCAAGATTCAAGTTGAGTTCAAAGAAAATTAACAACAGCTTCAGAGATTATTTGTAAAACAACACGGTCATTCCAAAGGATTCAAACCCACTGTTCAAGTGATCTAAGCTCATTCCTTGCAGTTCATCAGAGTCTGGGCGGGGTTTTATTTTTATTTTTAACTTCAACTTTTAAAAATCTTGAATCAATCTTAATAATGCAAAAAAAGGCAATAAGAGTCATATTAAATTTGAAACCTCAAATTTCAGTTAAAGAAAAATTTGCCAAACTACAAGTTTTCACTGTCTATGGAATGTACAATTACGAAGTAGTACTATCCGTTAGGTCAAAAATCAGACGCATTGTGCTAATGCACTAAGTAAATTTCCCTCCTATTTTCCTACACAGCTACTTGCTAATTTTTATAAAATAAAGTTTTTACACTCCTTACAGGTTATAGGAATACTCCACGTACACAGATATAATAAAAAATAACGAAGTCGAAATAAGTTGCCGGCGTGGTGGCTCAGTGGATAAGGCTTCAGACTACGTAGGGCAAGGTCCAAGGTTCGAATCCCCACTGAGCCAACGGTCGGTACTTCACTTGTTGAATAAAGTTGACGCACATGCCTGTAGGCCCAAGTCAATTGGCAAGTGAAGTTTTGCAAAAAAAAAGTAAAAAAAAAGGAAGTATTATTGAGAGTGAAGGTGTATTTGGTGTGGTGAGCATGGTGCCTGCGATTATGATGTCTATATCTACTGAGTACAAATTAGTTATTTAGAGTTGTGTGGGGGGGGGCATAAAAATTTTTGCAAATGGCCGTAAAAGGTCTAAACCCATCACTGAGCATCATTGTCATCTAAAAAGTTAACTGTCTTAGGTTTTTAAAATTACTAAGTGACCACCTACTCTGAACTGACTGAGCGTGAAGTGACTGTCAGTGCTTCAATGTAAAATGACAAATCATTTTGGAAAACTCAGGACCAGCTCATTAGTGTTTAGCAGTGCTGATAATCCAAAGGCAAAGAGTTACTTGTATAATATATCAACTTATGGAACTTATATACAATTACATAAGTTGATAAATAATCTACCAATCTTCAATGCAAAATAGAAAATAAGTATTAATTCACTCAATAGCTATTAAAAAAGAGAAAAAAACTTTACACGATTCTGTATCATTTATGATTGCAGCTGGATTTAAGGCTATTTCCAGGATATAGATTCATCAATAGTTACACCAAGAAATTTTAAAGTAAATTTTTTTGGGATAGTGGAAGTTAAAGTTGTTGCTACTGGAAAATTTAAATTGTGAAATTGATAAATATGAGGAATATCAATACGGAGCACACTGAATTCTGCAGAAAGCCTTAGGTGATATTTTTCACAGTTACTAAGATGATTTTGAATTTTTACCAGTGTTATTTTAACTAAAAAGTTTCAAACCAATTCTGAGCTGTACGTATTAGTACAGAATTGTTAGTTTATCCAAAAAACATTGTTAAGTACAAGATTAAAGCTTGTATAAATCAATAAATATGGCAGATTCTTTATCACTGTAACCAACAATAATTTTGAGAATTTTTTACAGGAACCTGGCAATTCTCTCTTTAGAAGATTTACAATGAAGACAGTTTTTATTTAAAATGATAAATAATTATCCTCCCTCTCTTCCCCCCTCTCTCCCCCCTCTCTCCCCCCTCTCTCCCTCTCTCCCTCTCCCTCCCTCCCAACCCCCTCCCTCCTCCCATGGAATAGTCATTTATCATTTATTAAAATGATAAATGATTATTCCATGACTCAATTATTGGTGGTTTTTACAGTTTAATTTTTTTTTTATGAGAATTTGTTGTGGTAACATTGTTTAATTTGAACAGAAAGTACTCTATCTAACACCATCATGCAACTATATCAGTGTTACAATACACTGACATAGCGTGTGCATAACTAATAGTTATCTATATTTATAGCTAACTGAGGTGTGGCTTTGAATGGATAATCCATCAAATAAAAATTATTCTCTTCTTTTTTAAATGTAATATTAACAATATTTCTACGATGAAATCATTACAAAGCAACATATACTTTGAAAAGCTATATCAGCTTATACAAAGTATCTTTAAGGATATCTTATACAAAGGAAAGCTTTCTTTAAAAGGAATAAAACTTACACGTAACCATACACTTTGAAACTTCATATTATGTCAACTTTTGTGGCTTGAAGAGTGAAACCTTTGTACAAGAGGTACAAAAATTAGCTTGTTTAGTCGTTTCAAATTATTAAAGAACATGGCCTGTACATGTTTGATTTGACTGGGATCAAGCCAGCTAACTCTCAAATATTGTTAGGTTTTTAATCAACTATGCCAAGGGCTTATGAACATAGAAGATGGACTCACTATCATTAAATTATGAAATTATAATATAGCACAAAAAATAAAATTGTTAATAAAGATTTAGTGATTTGAATTTAGAGTTAAAAAAAATTTAGTTTAGTCAGAATTTTGGCTGAGTAAATGATGTCTTAGATGTAAAATTCCTCATAAGGTCATTAAGAGAGATAAAAAAACTACTAGCCATGATTAATGATGGTTCCCTACCATATCTGAGAGTCCTCTCAAGGAAATCAATAAACCATTCAAAATCACCTGAGATTAATAGCTGTTCTGCAAACAAAGTTAAAAATTACTTTAAAACTTAACGACCCTGGTGACCCAGCAGAACATATAATATATCTGTTTGTAACTATTTTAGCTTGGACGAGGCTTGGTCAACTTAATAACTACAAAAAGGATAAATGTCATCTATTGGACTAAAATTACTTGGAAAAATAATAAAATATTATAAAATAACAAAATATCATAAAATACCAACCAACTGAATTATCTTAAAAAACAGTGAACAAATATGACTTTTCAAAGTTTTATTTCAAAGTCAACATTACAATTAATTATTTCAGAGAGATTGAACAAAAAGGAAACCTCTATAATTAATTATAATTCCTAATAGTTAAGGGGTAAAACCAGTAAATTGATAAACGAGTCAAACTATAAATTTGATTAAATAAATTAACCATATATTTGAAGTATAAGATTATGTAGTTTTAAATGTAAGTTTAATGCAAGTTTTACAACAGTAATGTTTGTACCATATACATAATTATTTGTTGTTCTGAAGCAAGAATGTGTGGAATAGTGTTTGCTAATATACACATGGTCCTACATGAAAAAAATGTAGAGAGATGCCTGATTGGCCGATAGGCTTTCCGAATAAAGTAGCTTAGTCCTGAAGGGAAGACAAGACACTTGGCCAGACATGAAGTCATCCGAGAGTTATGGTCACAGTTCATAGAAGGTTTAGTAGGTATTCTATTCTTGATTTATGCAGGGTGAGTCCCACATTCTGTGCATAAATGCATTTCCCCTGAGTAAAAAAGTTATATGTAAAGATTTAGGTTTAATACAAAAGCAAAATCTCTTTTGCTGTCCATTGAGTTCTAAGTTTTTACTTACCCACCTGTGCTCTGAAGCAAATGGCATTAATGCTAATATATAAATATGTTTATTCAAATTATTATTAGGATTAGTTTCATAAAATAGTTATGTTTGTAAGTAGTGTCGTTCATCATTCATATGCCAATATACTACTCATACACTTCTATCAATATAATTAGGTAAACAAATTTAAAGACACTTTCTAATCAATGGATACAATTATGGGGCTTGGACTTAATAATTTTACAATACAAAAACTCAGAATGTTTCAGTAAACAATAGTAGCATAAAATATTTTTAGGAAAGGAATTAAAACTTAAATAACATTTCTTGATCATTCAGAGTGAATGATCTAAATGGAATGTATTATACATTGATGTGCTTTGATGTAAATAAAGAAAATCCTTCATTAAATGCAGGAAGTATAGTAATAAGACATTACTAGAAATAAACATACTAAAATAATAATCATCCAAGGTAAGATAATATGTGCTGTTGTTATCAGACTTTTCTAAAACAGGGAAAACAAGCAACTTCAATTACTTCTTGGAGACACTTCTTGTTTGGGGATGAGTTAACAGCTGTTATTAGGGGTAGTTAACTAGTAAATCTGCAATAAAATCGGCTATAATATTATCATGTGATTATGAAAATTATATTGTATGTATGAATTTAGAGTCCTGTGGCTTTCCAGCTTTAAATCGTGAAATTGATAAATACTTTATAAGAACAGCTTGGTAGTGAAGTATATGAGTGAATGGGAAACCACAAATAAACCTCTAAATTACTCCTAAAGAGACATACAAAAAATTACTTTCAACTCCATAGATCTTGGCATGAATATACTTAATAGGTGTTTAGTATACAAATATCGATTTTCATTCTAGTTTTACTAGTTTTTAGAACATACCAGCCATCTGGCAGAAAAGAAGGCGGTTGTTGAATGTGACAGCCCAGCGATCCAGGACAGTTAGATCTCCTCGCTGGCCTACCACCGGGGGACGTGGTGGTGTCAGATGGCCAACGGCAAGTGCTATAACTCCCACAAGCATCAGGTTAATACCTGCCCAAAGTCCAGCTCGAAACCACCAACGGCCCCTTACCAATCCTCGTCGTCTCTCGCCACTGCCCCCTGGATCCACCAAGTACTGAAAGTCGTCCTCCTGCAGAGCATAAAAGACTTGTTGAAAAGATTTTACTTTATGATTAAAAGCTACTCTCATCATAGGTTAGGTTGGAATCTATTTCTCCTCTGCATGTAAAGTTTTTAAAAATGTGTTAAGTTGGCATAAAAAAAAGCTTTTTATTCTGTAGATGAAATATTATCAGGCAGTATTGACAATGTACTTTAAATTTTGTTTTATGTTTTTCTGATATGTATTTATGACCATTAGTGCCATACTTAGTTTTATCTAATTTCGTTTGACTTTGTCAATACATTGTTTTGTGGAAAGACAATATAAAGCTTCTTGATTCTTGTGAGTCCTTGTAGACCTTATAAATACTGAATCTATTATCTTGTTAAAGAAATACCAATGTAATTTAATATATGTGAGTTAGACAAATGATATTAATACAGTTTTAGTATTTTTGTGTAATCAAAATATAATTTACAAATGATAGATTGGTATTGCAATAATTATTTTTTATATTAGTTACATTTAAATCATAAATAGCAATTCTATTTGTACTCTACAAATATTCTGTTATAGTCTTTTATATTTGGCACATGCTTGTCAATTTGAGGTATAAACAATTGTAAAAACACAAAATAAAGTAAGAGTTTAAATCAAAAAGTAGCACAATTTTGTGAGGTAAAGAAATTATAACTTATTCACTGATATTTTAAAACTAATACTCCTTCATATAGGAAAAAATATTATGACACATTTTGTGAGCATCATGGATCTTTTAAGGCCACATGAACTCAAACTAAACAAAAATAATTAAAATATTTAGGCAATATGAAATTGGAAAACAACAATGTGGAGTGAGGTCAAACCATTCAGATGAGTTATTACTGGAAAAAAACTTTAAGTTTCTTCAGTAAACATCCCCACAAAATATATAAATTGAAAACAGGTCTATTTCTTCTTGATCAACTGTGATTGTAATTTGACAATCAACAATGCAAAAAAAGAGAGGCGTTTTCTTTTTGCCTTATTAAAAACGTAAACTAAAGATGGTTTTATGAAATGAGAATATTTTGAATTGTTAACTATTTTAACTCAACATCATTATTTTGAGTTGAAAATAATTAGATATAATACAAAATATTACTCATTTTCTAATTCAGTTAGTTTTTTATTTTATGTTTGTTTATAAAAGCACGTGAACAAAAGGAGCCTCCCAAAGTTACAGAGATTTTTCATAATTAGTACTATATTACTATAGTAATTTCTATAAAAATCCCATGAAATGATTGAGTGGAAAAGGATATTTAATAAAAAATGTATGTTATTGTATTTTTGTATAATACCTTGATTATAGCAGTAACTTTCAAATGTGTAACTTGATTTTTTTGGATTGAGTGAATTAATTGAAACTAATTAAGACCCACTATTCAGATTTGGATATTTATTGCAATGGTCAGAGGAATAAATAGATGTACCATACATTTTATGATGACACCAATCATGTGGGTCTGTCTAATTGTAGCCTAATAATGATTTGAGAAGCGTAAATATCCCTCCACAAATGCCCAATTGTATACATAGACAACTAACATTATATATTCCTTGCTGTACATTTTATTGTCAACTATTTTTGTTCCTCAAGGCAGAATGGAAACTGCTCAATTCGAATCAAAATTCTAATCTAGCAAAACCTTTCTGTAATATGATTTGTATTCAACACAAGTATAGTAATATATTATTTCCACATCAGGTGGGACTGTTTCTGTCACCTTAGATAAAAGATCACATTCACATCCCCTCCCCTACACAATCTTACCTATCTTTTACGATTTCGTATTTTTTATATGTGGCACATTTACACAATCCAAATAATTTTTGAAGTAATTTACATTCTTACTATTATTACATTAATTTATGTACTATAAAATATAAAAATACTATAAAATTTAAATTTAGAGCATTTTAAAATAGAATTTAAAAAATCAGGTAAACAAACAGTTACATATTCTTTTTTTTAATTTTGCTGGCCACACAAATTTTCTGCACTGGCCAGTTGCCTGAATTACCTAGTTGGCTCACCTGGTCTAATTATTTTAAACTTTGAGTAACTTTTAAATTCTGATTTGCACATTTTAACAGGGAACCACCCTCCTACACACGTATGGCGGTGTTACCAAACGTATATGAGAGGAAGGCTCTCTCAAAACCACTGTCAATCAATTCATGTGCCATAGGATGGATGGTAGAGTTCAAGTCTCGTCTAGACATTTACTCATCTTGTCTGGTTGTTTCTCTTGTGTGGGTGGAGGGGCTCATACAGCTATTACCTCAGCATCAGTATGGGTGGGTGGGAGTGCCATTATTAGTGTATTTGGAACAACATCCACACATGTAATGAAGATCAAACAATGGCCTTAAATACGGATCTGGGGTTGAGTATTAAAAACAAACTCTACTTTTACATTTTTAGTACCGGTAATACAGTAATAGTAATCCAATGACAGTATTCTTAAAATACAAAATAAATTCACAATGAATTTGCAATAATGTGTTTTATACAGTATACAGGGTTAGGCAAAAGTCAAGAATGTATTTATTTATTAATATGATAATTGTATACTGTATGATAATATGTATGACTGAAACTTTGTAATTATGAATATGTCACTATATCAAACGTTTAGACATATTTTACTTGTTTTTTTTCATAGCCAGGGGATGGCCCGTGAAGGAAATCTTAAACATTTTAAATGTAAGACTACCTCGAGTTATACCTAATTGTAAAGGTCTTTGTACAATACAAAAGTGCAAACCTGAGGTCAAAAGGATGACTCTTCAGAAAATACAGGCACTCAAAGAATGTCATTTAACTAATACTTCTTAAGAATAAGGATAATATAGTTACTGTCATTTGCTTACAGTTATAATTTACTTGACAGAGTATGAGAAATTGATTCATTTTCACAACAATGTATGTAGCAAATGATTTAAATAATTTTTAAAAGCTATTTCTATGGTATACCTACAGTCGAAATGGTTTTGATAATTTGCCTTATTTTATTTTAGTTAAATAACATAGATATTTTTGTAACACAGTCTTTCATCAGGATTGTAAACAATCAAAAACATACTCAACAACAGGGATCTCAAACAGGGATAAATAAATAGCCGTATTTTCTGAGTGAACTTTTGTCCTCAAGTTAGCACTTTTGTATTGTACAAACGAAGACCTTTAAATGAGGTATAACTCAAAGTAGGCTTACATTTAAAATTTTAAGACTACTTCGTGGGCCGAAGACTTACACTGGCTATCCGCAAAACAGAGTAAAATATGTCTAAATGTTTGGTATAGGGACATGTGCATTACTGCAAATTTTTATTACATTTAATTTATTTTAATAGTTTCAAAATTAATTAATATATTCCAGACTTTTGCCCAACCCTGTATATAATCTTGTCTTCGATGTACACATAACCTGTATTTAGGTTGATTTAAAAATATCACAATAGTGAAATGAGTTCAATAAACCAGGAAAATACTGCAGATGGAAAGGGGCAGATGGAAACACACATTATTATTTCTGATATTGTACACGTGAGTGATTTGTTGTGGGTGAAAGCAAGTGGGTAGTTTTGACATAGAACTGAACAAAGGATCTATTCTTGGGTGAAGATCCTGGTGTTGTCTATTGTTCTCTGTATTATACCTTTTGAGTAAGATGATTGTGCCTCTGATTATAATTAAGAATCACATGTGCCCATTATGTTAATGATGGAATTAGGTTTTATTTCAACTTGCTAATATCATCTGCTGTAACAATAACTAAAATATTGTTTTATATGATTAATCTGTACTGTTAGCCACAACTTAGTCTTAATTTATTGCAACAATTATGTAACACTAGCACAGTACCCGTCCTTCGTACGGGGTTTATATAGATTTATATTGTACTTATTCCATTCAGTAATACAAAACATGGATGAAATAAGTTAACTCCAGGGCTTTTTTAACGATTTTGAATATGATCATGTTTATAAAGAAGAAAGTTTTATAAAACAGATTTATAAACAATAAACAACAGATTTATAAAATATTGTCGAATTGGTATTGCCATAGGCCTTGCATTGATGCTTCTTAGAGGGGCGGTGCCCTGATGGAATTTCAAAATTCAATATGTGTTAACCAGAGACCCTAAGAAGATTCAGAGCATTGTGACTCACAACTACATGTAGAGTTATTACACAGCTACAGGTAGCATTAAGATATAACTGCAGGTAGCATTGTGACTCATGACTATGAGTAGAATTGTGGCACAACTGCAGGTAGCATTGTTATTATCAACTACATATAGCGTTGTGGCTCTCAACTATAGGTAGCATTGTAACTCACAACTGCAGGTAGCATTGTGACTCAACTACATCTGTCAATGCAAGGAAGCAAACTGCTTGTAGCGCCAAGAAGAAGAAGATAATGGAAATCTGTGCAAAATCTCAGTAATTTGAAGATGGGTTAACAATTGTGCTGATGTGTTATGTGCTAATTGGTACTTACTTAATTTCTTTTCAGCATAAATAAATTACTAGACGATTGTTCTATATAAAATATTATTTAAAATCCGATAAAACAAACCGTTTGCAAAATACACAGTTGTAACTAAAATAAGATGGTGTATCATGGCAAAGTTAAGCCAACTCAGGTATGATTGTGAGCTGGACTATTTTTGATAGAACTGATATTTTCATTCATAGTACATTAAATGATTATTTCCTTGAAGAACTATATTGATGGGAAAATTTAATTTGCCTAACAATACAGTGCAATTTGATAAATGGTAAAATAACAAAAAATAATTTGACATGGACTAATTTTGTACAAAGTGAACATCTTCGTACCAAATATATGTAATGACCTCACTAAAGAGTAAGGTGGAAATGCCTAAACAGCTCTTTATGTCTGGCCTTAGTACCTCGGTATAAAAGTAATCAACTAAGAGTGCCAGTTATTTCTAAACTGTACGAGGTTGTAAACCACCTGTTTGTTCTAATTGGCTCTCGTTCCTGGAAGCTTATAAACCTCTAACATTATTTACTTTGACAAAAGAATATTACACTTTTCATTTAAAGTTATTAAAAAGTTTAGACTAATTTAATATTATTTGTTATTTAAATAAATTAAGAAAAATTCTAATTTGGACATAGGGGTAGATTGGATATGTAATTATGTATGTGATGATGAAAATAAATATCTTTGTACCCCAATCTTTCATTAGTTACCTTTCTTTACCACAACAGTTTTTGAAGAGGCAGTTTATGAGTTTTAAATGTTGAGCCAAATTTAAATGGTTTACAGTTTTGCCTATTGATATTGAAGATTTTATTTTATTTTAATAATTTTAACTCAATAAGAAAGAAAGGGAGAACAAAATTGCAACGGAGAGCCACCACATTTTGAATTAGAAAGGGTCTCACTTAAGATTATCAATTCATATTGAACATGTATGTTATTTCATACAGTCAGCATATTTTAAGAAACAACTTATGAACAAACTACTATAGTTTGTTAGTTGCACTAAGATATTTTTTTCTTGGTTTGGCTGTAGAGAATCTTAGACAAATAGGCACATTTCAAGTTTTAATAAATTAAGAGAAACTATCCAAAGAAAATTACTGAACCAAGTCTGAGAAAAAAATATAGACCTGTGAGTTGTTTATAAAATTTTTGTCAAGCAAAAATATAAAATGGTTTAAACTGCATTTTAAAGGTTAAAGGTTGAGGTTAAAGGTTTTGTAGATTTTACGAAAGCTTTTTATTCAGATAATCTTGAAATTTCGTATAAAACATTATATAGGGTGCTGATCTTAGTTTGTTTTAAAGCTTTTGTATAAGGGTGAGTGGGTGATAAATAATAATTACCTATTGTCCAAGATAATCAAACGATTCTATCTTACCTGAATGTACTCTCCACTTTTCAGGACCTCCTTGTCTGGAGGATAGTAGAAGTCATGGATGTAGCTCTTGATGCCGTAATAGATGGGACAGCGTCCTCTAGGCTCCGGAGAGGGTTTTTGGTCTACTACTCCCACTTCATCATTTTCACTTCCACAAGGACTATTGACTGGTTCGCTAATTGTTATCCTTGGGTTAGAATTCTTCACTGGAATTATTATTTCCTCAGCAATTACATATTCTTTCTCAGGTTGGTTAATTTTTATTTCAATATCTTCACACTTCATAGTTGTATCTATTTCTTTTTCTTCTTTCTGGTTGCTTTTATTCTTTTCAGTTGTTGTCTCAACTTTACAAATTTGTTCCTGTCCTGATTCATTCTGAAAATTAGGTTGTACATTTTTTATATTTCCTGTGAATGACTCAGTATATTTGGTTACAAGTTTCTCAGCTGATTCAGACTCTTCCATTTTCTATCTTTGACTCATCGCCAGCTGATTTATTTCTACCTGAAACAAAATTACTAATCTTACTTGGAAAAGTTATTTTTGTTTTTTACGTAATATTCCTATTTTAAAAATGAACCATATGTCAGGCAGAAAGTGAAAAGGGACCACTTGTCGGCAAAGCAAAATGTTCAGTATTCCGAAACAACCGATTTTGGTCAAAATTATCGATACTGGGTTTTTGATCAATGATCGAACTCTAGTTTGTATAGAACAGGTCTGTATGGGTTATAAAGTTGAGTCAAAGCATTAAAACATCAAATAAAATTTATTTAGATGTCAGTGTTTGGCCTGAGAAAAGGGATCTCTTGTCGTTATGGCAAAATAACATAGGCCTTACAAAAGGCCCCTTTTCAAAAATATATTAAAAAAGAAACATTACTTTAAAAACTAGCCTCCCCTGAGTTCTAGCATCAGTTTAGAGAACTGTAGCAAATGTTGCCTAAATGCAGAACAGTTCCTTGTGTGTTTAAAACCATCACGACAACAGGTACCTTTTCTAAAGCAGTATTGGCAGCATTTGAAACAGCTGTTTCACTACCATTCAGCTGTGACTACATTACTTTTAGAATTGTACTCAAGTAGATCAACTTACAGTTTTATTTTATATTGATAAGATTCCATTTAAAATAATTTAGACTAGATAAAAGTAATAAAAATCTCTTTAAAAGCAACTAATGTCCTGTCTGAGAAAAGGGACCTCTTGACGTTATGGGAAATAACATGGGTCCGACAAGAGGTCACTTATCAAATTTTTAGTTTTGTGTTACATTACTTTATAAAAACAAAATGTTAATGAATTCTGCTGGTGTTTTAAATAACTATGATGGTTATTTTGAAAAAGGAAGTGTTTAGCTTTGTTTTGATGTTTGATATATTTCTTAAATATGAAAAATGTGGATTCTATGTGAGTTTAAAGTTTTTAAACCTGTTTTTCTCAAAATGCCGCTTACAATTTGTGAAACTTTAAACGTTTATTACTTAAAGGAAAAATTCTTAGAGACGTGAAATTTATACTAACTTGTTAATAATTTTATGCTTAATATAAAAATACCTTTTTCAAGTGCTAAAAACTAAATTACATCTACACAAACATGTTATAAAACTACGTTCTTAAACTAATAAACTTATCAATTTTATTAGTTTAAGTTTTATAGTATTAGTTTAACGTAGACACTGCGTTTGGATTGTATCATCCTCACTTCGTGCCTGGGACGTCTAGACGCCATCATCACTGCAGGTCGTAAGACTTCATCATTTTTGTAATATTTGATTATTGTATTGTTTTATTCCTAATAATTGTTGTCTTTTCAGATTAAAATGTAATAGTAATAGTAATCTCAGTCCTTCCGAGTCATATATGTATCATTTTTTGTGCATGTTGAATGTTATTTTAAATTAATAGTATTTTTCAGGTACCATATATTTATGATTAGTTAATGTAATCTTATTTCAGTCTGATTTGAATATTAATTTTAATTGTGTTTTGACATTTTTCGTTGATATCGTGACCTTGACAGCGCCTAATTGGTTATATTAATTTAACCCTGTTAATATTTTTATATTTAGTAGAAGTTCATTTTGTTGTACCCCATTCTAGGATCTAGGTTAAAATGTAGATAATTATTAAATAGATAAGTTTATTAGTTTAAGAACGTAGTTTTATAACATGTTTGTGTAGATGTAATTTAGTTTTTAGCTCTTGAAAAAGGCTTGGGTTTTACCAAATCGAAACGTCGTGATTGTTAATTTTCACGTAATGATGGCAAATGTCCAACTACCTTTGTCTCCCTCATCTGATACTCCATCATTAACAAATTTCAAAAACAAAGTTAAAAATACCAATAACTCAAAATCGATAATTGCCGACAAGAGGTCCCTTTTCTCTTTCCGCTTTCATATATACTGAAATTTTACAGCTCACACCAATTACATATTTATTTTAAATAGAAATTTTTTATACAGTAAGAAGATCATCTTTCAGGTATTTATACAGGATGTCCCACAGAAAGGTTTAAATGTTTGATTTATTACTGCTTGTACATTTATACATCGATCATTTTGAAACGTTGCACACTCTTTTATACACATTTTAAAAATATGCTGCAAAAAATTCATCTCTCTACAGGGGCAAGATGGTGACATAAGGAAAAGCGTTTTTTTTTTTTCAAAAAAGGAAGTGGTTTAGATATGAAATATTTTTGTCACATAATAATGGATAAAGGAATGTTTAACAGAAAAATAAAATATAGCCAAATAAAAAAAACTAAAAGTACTTTAAGATTTAAATAACTAAAATTACCAAAGTCTAGATTACTCAAACTATAACACATTCACGGTAACACACTGGTAACAGCGTCTAACAAATAAAATGAATGCTTCAAAAAATAAATGCCACAGTATCTTTAGAAGCTCATCTTCAATTGTTCTTTTTAAATCCTCATCACTGTTGAAGTTATGTGTATACACATGTTCCTTTAAGTATCCTCTTGAGAAAATGTCACAGGCGGTCAAATCTGGAGATCGGGGTGGCCAATCTTAAAAAATCACTTCCACAACCAATCCAACGCCCATGAAGATTGTCACGTAGTAATTATTTGACAGCGTTAGCATAATGAGGTGCAGCACCATCTTGTTGAAAGATTGCATTATTCATTTCTGGAACCATTAAATGAGGAAAGACATGATGATTTAAAACTTGAGCATACCTAATTCCATTCATAGTACTGTCCAAAATGTCATAAGATAACACGCCGTTAACAGTGACAGCTACGCAAACAGTAATACCTTAAGTTTAAGAGGAACCTGTTCAATAATGTGGGGATTAGAGTTGTTGTAATAATTACAATTGTGCCTACTTACAACACTATTGCGGTAAAAATTGGACTCGTCTGAGAAAACAATTCGAGTATGCCAATGAGGATATAACTCTTAACTCATTAACCTCAATGATACAGGAATAAAATTCCACTCTTCTGTCTGTATCATATCCAAGTAAATTGTGTACTAAGTGACTTTCAAAAACTTGTATTTTATGTTTTTTAATAATTCTTTGTACAGACAAATTTGGAACACCAGTTTCATATTCAACCTTCCTTAGAGATTTCGGTTTACCAGGAGAGCAGAGATTCATGCGCAAACCAGTTGTTCTGTTTCCTCATTACTTTTTCTTGCATACTTTTTTATAACACTACCAATTTCTAACAACAGATTTTTCCACTTAGTTATTGTTGGATTGATTGGTGGTTCAACTCCAGGGTAAGCAATAGTAAATTGTCTAACTGCTTCTGTAACGTTACCAAAGGCAATAGCCCACGCACAACACTTTACTTTTGTTCAGTAGGAAAAACCATTATGTGGACTTCAATTTTAGTAAAACTTCACTACAATAAGTTAGGTTAATGTTTGAATTCCTCAAGCAATAGTGGTAAGAAAATCAGGTGTTAACAAAATCAGCTGTTAGTAACAATGGCCACGCTATCCGCAGTAATAAACCAAACGTTTAAACCTGTTCATGGGAAGCCCTGTATTCTTTTTTATTTAATTTATAATAATAATAATATATATTTATTTCATTCAAAGTTTGCATGGTATTTACAATGTATTTATTGGAAATGAAAACCCATAATTTTTTTCCAGTAATGATGACAATAAGAAAAAAGAAAAACGGTTCATATATCAGTCAGAGTCCTTTACTTACACTGATAACCTGGTCAACTGTGACATGCGCTGATAACAATAATACTGATGATAACACAACCATCTAATCTTACTGGATAGTTACTACCTTTCTTTATACACCAAATTAATAACTAGAAGGTGTTAAAACTCACTGTTGTGTATCTTCATAATATTGTAACTTAATATTTAATACAATTGTAAGAAATAATCACCATGTTCTTGGTTAACATAACTCAACTCTTTTATTTTTAATAATTACAATGAAATATAACATCTGTACAAAACATATGTTTATAACAATTCTCCCACACTTAAATGTTACTTGTAAGGAGATTTTTTAAATGTATTTTACAAATCCATTTTAATAACTGAACGTCTAGCACGCTGAGAGTGACGCAGCGGCTGAGTTGTTTCACGTTGTTCCAAGCTGGTTCCACTTGTTTTTGTTGGAGTGTTGTATGAAGTATCATTACAACTGGTAGCCTGTAAATGTGAGGTTCCTATTGCAGTTGTACGGTGATCCTTGTTTGAAATAACTTCTGTTGTATTGGTGACTTTTAAATGTTGCTTTGGTAAACTCGAGTTTGACTTTTCTTTGCCTTCTATTTCTTCTGGATCTGGAATAACTGTTGGCTGTTGTAAAGTTGGACTGTAAACATTGAACTTTGTAGGATTTATTGACAAATCAGTGTGAGGGTTTGATGTCTTGTATTGTACTTCACATTTCCCTAACTGATCCATGTGTCTCTTGATGGTGTAACCTTAGTCAAGCTCAATAATATAATGCAGCCTGCCTAATTTCTCTGCTACAATTCCATAGAGCCAAGATCCTGAAGGAGAGTAATTCCTAGCTTGTACTATTTCTCCCACACTTTGTGAATTTGTCAGATGTGGTTGAACTGCCAAGTTCCTATTAGACCTTTGTGGTCTAATTAAATCAAGTTTTGTTCGTACATTGCGTCCAAATAATTGTTCAGATGGTGTTTTTCCACAAGCCAAAGGAGTTGCTCAATATCTAAAAAGTAACATGTTAAGTTTATGTTGTAAGGGTTCTTTTTCACCTTTTTCACCATTGATGCCAACTTTTGTTTTATTATTTGAACATAACGTTCGGCCTGCCCGTTTGTACTAGGATGGCCTGGAGCGATGAACCTTTTTTTGAAACCATTTTTACAACAAAACAAATTGAATTTTGCTGTAAATAAGTAAATACAGTGGCATTATCACTTACAAGTATTTCAGGAAGTCAATTGCGCGAAAATATTTCGCTAAGCATCCCAATCGTGGAATGGGAAGTTGGTGAAGAGTTTGATATCTTGGCTTCTGGCCACTTGGATTTTGCATCTACAAGAATCATAAAATGGTGTCCTTTATACAGACCTGCATAATCCATATGTACACGCTGCCAATTCTCGTCTGGTTGGTCCCACACATGTAGAGGAACTTTATTTGGATTGTTCTTAATATCACAACATGCTCGACAGCTTTTAACAGTGTGCCGATGTCTTTGTCAACATTTTTCCAATAACAGTACCTTCGAGCAAGAGCTTTCATTTTGACTATCCCAGGATGTGTGATGTGTAATTCAGAAAGCATTTCAGGTTGCAGTTTCAAAGGTATGACCACTCGCTGTCCACGAAAAATTGCTCCTCTATAGAGATTAAACTCGGTACTGAGTTCTTTTCCAGATTCTAAATCCTTTTTAAGCTTTGATAGAATTGGGTCTTCATCTGTGCATTGAACTTCATGTGTAATAGTTCTGGTTGAAATAGTATTAATGGTTTGTTCATTTATAATGCATTCCTCATCAATGGCTCTTGGCTTATCAATAAGAGGTGATCTAGATAGGTAATCAGCATTTTTATGGTCTTCCGAACGTCTGTGTACTACTGAATAATTGAACCCATTCAAAAATGTTGCGTAATGAAGCAATCGTGAAGCAGTAGTGGCTGGGAGTGCTTTGTTTGGATGAAAAATTGATTGTAATGGTTTATTATCTACAATTAGTGTAAACTCTCTTCCATATAGGTAATGATAAAATTTGTGGAAACACCAGAAAACAGCTGTAGCCTCCCTGTCTAACTGTGAGTAACCTTTTTCAGCCGACGACAATGATCTTGAAATGAATGCTATTAGGTGTTCTAAACCATCAATAGTATGAGACAACACACCTGATAATCCAACTGGGCTTGCATCTGTTGCTAGAGTTAGAGGAAGATCAGGGTCGAATGGAACAAGTACTCTATCACTAAATATTTCCTGTTTCACACGATTGAAGGCATTTTCACACTTTGAATTCCATTGAAATTTGGTATTCTTTTTAAGAAGTTGATACAAAGGTTGTAGAAGTAATGATGCTTGAGGAATGAACTTTGAATAGTAAGCAGTTAAGCCGAGGAAATTCCTTAATTCATTGATATTTCTTGGACGTGTAGCATCTATTATAGCTTTCACTTTTAAAGGAGATTTTTTCATGTCTTCAGCACTAATGATATGGCCTAGGTAGCCAATCTCTTGTTCAAAAAAACTTACATTTTTCAATATTTAAGTGTAAATCCAGTTCCAGCATTCTCTGCAAACACTTTGTGAGTCTGTCTTTGCACTCTGTTAACATAGATCCTTGGATTATTATGTCATCGAAATATGCAGCTGTACATTCTAGACCATCAATAGCCTCATCTATGAACTTTTGGAACTCATTTGGTGCACTCTTGATTCCAAACGCAAGTCGATTCATTAGATATGTTCCCTTATGTGTAGATATTGTTTGTAAAACTTTACTGTTATCGTCAACATCCGAATGTAAATATGCCTTATGAACATCAAGAGTACAATAGAACAGTCCTCCCTTCATTTTATAAAACACTAGGGGACACCCCTGCACGCTTCGCGTGCCAACCCCAACGCTCGATGCGCTCGATATACACCTCGGCCTTCGGCCTCGGCATGTGACTTTGATTATAAATAATAGTAGATTGATCAACTGTGTAACGTAAAATCACAATATTAAATTTATTTACAGTATCTCACTCACATTACTTGCTTTGCTACCTATTTTAGTATAAATACGCAATGGAATTACTTAGCATGTTTCAAACGTGTTCATTTTATTTGTTTTTGTTTAACAGCTAAAAATTAAACTCATAGTATAGTATTAAAAATGCATCTATCAAAGGGCAGCTTTGTTCTGTGGAATCAATAGTATAATGTCAAACATACAAAATAAACATGTTTATTTTATTTTTAAAACAGCTGTTATTAATTTACTAAAATCAACCCAATGTTATTCTTATGGAGTAATCTTTTAGGGGTGGTTTCTACCCCTTAGGAGTTCTTGATCAAGATGAAAATACTTTAGTTGTCCTATTTAAGTTCTAAAGAAACAGTGTACAAAATTTCAGCTCTCTACCTACATGGGAAGTTGGAGAATTAGTGATGAGTGAGTGAGTCAGTCAGTCAGTGAGGGCTTTGCCTTTTATAGGTATAGAAGATTTCTTCAATCTTTGGAATTGGATAGTGTGCATCAACCACTTGAGGATTTAGAGTTAATTTGTAGTCCACACATAATCTGACATCCCCATTAGCTTTGGGTACCACAACAAGGGGCGATCCCCATTCAGAATACTCCACTTTGGTGATAACTCTCTGATTTTCAAGATAATCAGTTCATTTTCTAACTTTTCACGTAGTGCATATGGAACTGGCCTCGCTTTTGCAAACATTGGCTTTAAAGAAGCATGTGTTTTAATGCTGCACCTGTAATTGGGAATCAACCCTATTTTATTTTGGAAAACATCCTTGAAAGATTTACATATCTCTTCTCTGAACTTGTGAATTGTCTAAGCCACGAACGGCCCAATATTGCCACAGAAGGTGTACCGTATCAACTATAAACAGCTCTTCCATGGACTTATTTTTGTCATATTGCACTGGAACCTTTACCACTCCTAAAGGAGTGAATCCTTCACCAGTGTACGTACGAAAACGTACATCAGTTGGCTCTAAATCTATGTCTAATCCCATTTCCTTGTATTCCTTATGACTCATTATGCTTACGGGGCTACCAGAATCAACTTCAAAAAGTGTTGTCTTCTTACCAAGTTTGACTGGCACCATAAACTTAGAATAATCATTAGTAAATGTAGATGAAGTTTGGTTTATATTTATTATTCTATTTATACTGTTATTCAATAGGTCGTCTTTGTCAAAATATTAAACCTGCTCGTTAAATTCAGTCTCTCCGCTATGCAGATATTTTACATTCTGGCTAGTATGTTTGTAATCTAAATTATGTTTTTTATCAATTTTTGGATGCATACCTTTGATATATAGCCTAATCGGCCACAAGAAGTGCATTTGAAAGAAGAACGATCTCTTTTACATTCTCTAACAACATGATTTGTGTATCCACATCTTAAACACATTTTGTCAATTCGTAGAGCTTTAAAATTAAGATGTTTTTGTAACACACTTGGTGTAGACTCAGCTTTAGGTTTATTAAAAACATTGTGTTTAGAAACCTTATTTACTAAGATCATACCAGAAGATGAAGACATTTCTTTATTTCCTTGCTTGGATGCATCCAAGGCGAGAGCGATTTCGCAAGCTCGATCAAAAGTAAGGGACTTTTCCTGTAAGAGTTTTCTCTTATATATGCATCACTTAAGCCTCTGATAAACTGTGCCCTTAGAAATTGATTTGCATTTGAAGTATTACATTTCGCATTTTCACATTTAAATTGACATGTAATTGTCAACTTCCGGAGGGCTGTAATAAATTCAGCAATAGACTCTCCATTTCCTTGAAATCAACATAGGAACCTATGTTGCTCAGTGTAAACATTTGGAGCTGGACATAAGTGGTGTTCCAATAGCTCTACAAGCTCTGAATATGTCTTATTAGCAGGTAAAACTGGAGCTGTCAGACTAGAGAGAAGTTGATAATGTTTAGTTCCTATTGAATTGATCAGTATACGTGCCTTAATCTCATCACTATTCTTTTTACCTGCACTCAGCTTTAGCACAAAAAAGTTTTCTAATTCCTTGTAACATGTAAAAGTTTCTCTTTTGTCATCAAAATTGTCAAAATTTATGTTTGATAAAGATGTGTCAGCTTGATTTATTTGAGATTCATTCTTTGAAGTAACTTGTGATGTTGTAACAGCATCAAGTTTGTTTACAAAAGCAGCTATTGCTTGAGTCAAGACTAAAACATTCTCATCAGCCATAATAAATAATAAAATATATAGTAAACAAAACAAAAATAACAGAACAAAAAAAAAATGGAAATCTAATTTACCTCGTCGCCAAAATTGTTGTGTATCTTCAAAATATTGTAACTTAATATTTAATACAATTGTAAGAAATAATCACCATGTTCTTGGTTAACATAACTCAACTCTTTTATTTTTAATAATTACAATGAAATATTAACATCTGTACAAAACATATGTTTATAACACTCACCTTACTAAAAAAACTAAAAACATGTGGTCATATCTTTCCTTTCAGAGTACTGTTACTATACATACATACAATGAAATGAAATGATTATCTAAATGAACATTTCAAACCTAAATTACATTAGTTAAAAGCTTATCAACACTCTCTACTTCTAAAAGCCACTTTTGTACTTCTTTCTCAAATTTAAGTTTGTTGTCTAATTGTTTTAAGTTTGAGGTAGGTCATTATATGATTAGGTGCCAGAAAAACAAGAGACTTTTGAGAACCTGCTTTATTAACCCGGGAGAGGTCGCGCTGTTATGTTAGATTTTTTCTAACAAAATAGGTCCTTGTATTAAGATTTTTTTATTTCTTGTCAAAGACTATTGAGCGTCAATGTATTTGTAGTCGACTATATGTGACACATTTCTGGGGTATTTCCATGATGATTCATCGCAGGGAGGGGTGGGGGGAGGCCGTTGAAGGTCAGGCGCTCCAGTTTTTCAGTGAAAATGTAACACGCGACCGGATACGTTCAGCTGAGTGTTAGAAATTTTCTAACGGCGCGACCATTTTCGTTTCTTTTCTGTTTATATTTTTGAAATTTAAATATTGTAAATATAGTATTTATAGTGATATTTTATGTAGTGTTAGTGTTATTCAGTGTAATATATGTGTGTGTATATCTTTTAGTGTAAGAAATGGCTGTAAATAATAACGATAATTTAATTTTGAGTTGGATTGAAGAGGACGACGATAGTGACCAAAATTACTCATTAACAAAATTACCGTAACAGCAATACGGGTCATTATTCATTTATAAACTGTATTTTGATTTTTAATAGTAAAACTTGTCAAAGTAACTGTTAGTTTTTCATACCTGGTACTTTTTATATAATTATTAATTATATGTGAAAACTGTTATTTGATGAAAACTAATTAATATAAATGTAATTTGAAATATAACAAAAATATATTTAAAAACTAACTACAGTAAAGTGTCCTAAATAAAGAACGTCAAGTGTTAGAATTTTTCTATACACGCGACCAAATACGTATGACTAACAGGTGCGACCTCTCCCGGGTTAACTTTTGGCATTTTTAAAATATCCATAGTAGAATTTCTCGTATTATAGGAATGATTGAATACTAGATCGTTTTACTCTCTGACCACATCTTCGAAAAAACGTTTTTAAGACCCTGAAAATAAAAAGTTAGTTGATTGGAAGGATATATAAAGACATGTATAGCGGTAAAGATGCTTCATGTTTTCTTTTCAACAGAATAATTTTGAGCAGTTCTTAATTTTTTTGTTAAATTCTTATACCTATTACCCCAACAATGCAAACCATACATTAATGTCGAATGAACCAATGCATGGTAGAGTGTTCTCTGTGTTACATATGTTTCTTAAATACGAGAAATAAAACTTTCTAATACTCCTTCTAATACCAACATTTACCTTACTAATGTGTGATTTCCATGTTAACTTTTCATTGAGAAGATTTCTTATATATTTGAAAGTTTATACTTTTTCTAAAGTCTTACATTGACAAATCTGTAAACAGTTGTATTTATCATTGTGAAAAATAACTTGATGTTCAAAGTCAACACTTTTGAGTCAAAATTCATATATTTTGTTTTGGAAACATTTACTATCATATAATTTTGCAAAGCCTAAACACATTTGTAAAAAATTCTTTTCTAACAAGTCGTTAATATAAATTTAAAAAAATTTTGTTAAAAGCACTGAGCTTTGCGTAACACCATTTTTGACTGATCCAGCTTCATAATCTGTTCTTTGTCTTTCAAATAACTACGAAACCAATTTAAGCAAACTTCCCTAACACTACACGATTCCAACTTTATTAGCAATTTGTCATGATTTATTACATCCAAAGCCTTTTTAAAATCTATATATACAGCAGAATCTTTTTTTTTAATCTGAATTCATCCCATCGTATTCAGTAGTTACAAAATCAGAGATATTCATCAGTAGATTTCCCTTTGTTAAAGCCATATTGTTTTGAACTAAAAAAATGGCTTCTGTTGAAAAATTAAAAAGTTTACTTTTCATTAGTTTTCCAAAACTTTAGACAACACTGGTATTAGATCTTCAAGACTCAGGGATTTTTTTTGTCGTATTCGATCAACCAAGATTTTGAAGCCTGTTCGTCTAAATGTCTTATACATAAATTTTCAAAAAATACTGACTTCATCTGTATCTATATAACTTTCGTTTTTACCTTTTTAAATAATAACTTTACTTGCCAGTTCACATGGAAAAGTTAGCTCAGTTGGAGATTTGAACCTTGGACAATGCACTCGTCTGTCCAAAGCCTTAGCCACTGAGCTACCAAGCCGAAAAATTTATTACTACTGTATTTATATATTTCTTATTACAAGTTAAAGTAAATTTTATGTACATAAATTATTATAAAGCTGTAAAAACAACAAAATTTATGTAATCTTTCAACAGTATAATAATCAATAATTAAATTTAAGGAAATTTTAAAAATGACATTAAATACCTATTTGATTAGATTTTAATGCAAAGTTATTTAGAACACATAAATGTGCAACTGCACAAAATTTTAATTCCAGAGTAGGCTTGGAATCCATATGTTTTTTAACTGAGCAATAGGCTATTCAAAGAAAGGTTAATTTGTTTGTTGAACTGGAAAACAATGGTTTACACTATGTTACCTTAGGTTGACAGATTTTACACTTTGTTAAGCAGCTTCCGTTGACAGCTTAACAACCACTCTAGTGATCAACACAACTAGTGGCTGCATTATATAGCGTTGTCAGTTTATTAATTCCAATACCATTTTATTCAGTGAAATAGGGCTTTATAACTTTTGTTTCCAGTCCAAACGCTCCATGGTAATTTTATCGCTTCGTTTGAAAGTCTCAATTTATCTATAAATTAATGAAAGTGCAGCTAATGTCATACTGTATATTAAAGTCAGTTTGAAATCAAAATCAAAAGCTCTATATTAACTTGAAAAAAAATACGGTAACTGAATTGATTAATTACATTACTAAATGGCTGGCCAGCTAAAGAAAGTCTTTTCAAATAATCAAAAGGTAAGAGGGGGCAGATATATATATATATATACAATTCATCTATCATGATGGGAGCAGTACTACATCAATGGAAGCAGCGTGCAAGGTTCTGACAAGTGTCATAATTCACAACGTGCTCTTGCACAAAGAACAACGATACCTGAACGAGATACTTCAGTACCGGGAGGACGTGTCACCCGCCACGGATATATGCTTCATTTACCCAAAGTCAAGCTTGAAGTTGGAAGTAAGATTTTTATGTATTTTGGCCCAAAATTGTACAACAACCTCACCTAAAGCCTCAAACAGTTGAAAAGTGTTACTTTTCATACTAAGCTAAAAAGCATTTTGTGTCATTTAGCACTTAAGTTCATTTGCTAACAAACGTACTATACATTTGTACTTGACAAATGTATAGTACAATGTACTATACAATGTACTACACAATGTACTACACAATGTACTATACAATGTACTACACAATGTACTATACAATGTACCACACAATGTACTACACAATGTAATACAAAATGTTCTATACAATGCACTATACAATGTACTACACAATGTACTACACAATGTACTACACAATGTACTATACAATGTACTACACAATGTACTACACAATGTACTACACAATGTACTATACAATGTACTGTACAATGTACTGTACAATGTACTATACAATGTGCTATACAATGTGCTATACAATGTACTATACAATGTACTATACAATGTACTATACAGTGTACTATACAATGTACTATACAATGTACTACACAATGTACTATACAATGTACTATACAATGTACTATACAATGTACTACACAATGTCCTACATAATGTAGTATACAATGTACTACACAATGTACTATACAATGTACTATACAATGTACTATACAATGTACTATACAATGTACTATACATAGTAGTTGTCTAGTATTTAAGTTTATTATTATTTAGACTGTAAACTGACTTGAGTTATTCTGTAAAACAGTGTCTTAACCGAGAATCGGTTGAAAATAAAGGCATTTTTATTTATTTATCATAACTTTTTAGTAAGAGAAAATTCACTAATTGTATACAAACAAGTGCATTTCATTAAATATTTTAAAAACTATGGGTCCATAAATATTTCACCGAAATAAGAATTACTAAATACGATTTACAAGCATTTACGTGAGAAAAACACATTGCGTTTAAATATTGGTACCGATTTCTTGTAATTTAAGAACAGTTTATTTTAGAATGATGAAAAATTATGGAGCTTAGAACTGAACAGAGACAATACAAGTGCAAGTAATGTTTGTGCTGACGATTTGGGTGCTTTGTGGGTGACAGTAGACGAGTAATTTAACTGAGAGAGAGAATACAGGGCTGTAATGGCCCATTTTATGATGACAGACCTCAGCCAGCTGTTTCAACAACGATAAATGATAGAAAGCTCTTGAATAATAAATAGAAAATAGCGTTATTTGACTTCAACACTAGTGTTGTTGTTTAATCAGAATCATCAAATGAGGATCTAACAATCATGCTCCACACCCACAAATAATCTATTTAAAATACTAGTTTTTCATATGTATGTATATTAATTTTTTATTTTTTAGTGAATTATCCTATTTTATACTTGAATATGACTAGATAGTCAAAACATGTTGTGTTTTTAGGTTAAATCAAATATTTTTCAAAGATTGCTCAGTTAATCATGAATTAATTAAATATATCTTAATATATACAGGGTTTTTTCAAACTCTTTACCCAAACTTTGGGATTTAGTTCTAGACATGAAAACAAACAAAAAGTGTCATTTAACAATATGGTCTATCTGGTTTCGTTAACTGTCTGTCCA
Source organism: Stictocephala bisonia (assembly GCA_035578905.1). Classification (NCBI taxonomy): domain Eukaryota; kingdom Metazoa; phylum Arthropoda; class Insecta; order Hemiptera; family Membracidae; genus Stictocephala; species Stictocephala bisonia. The sequence goes on along the minus strand of JAQJVL010000386.1, from coordinate 841,037 downwards.
TATGTTTGTGATTTTTATATAAAAATTAATAACTCAGGAACCAGAAATGCCACAACTTTCAAATTTTGCATGTTTAGTGAGGCTGATATCATCTAAACAAAAAATTATTTTTGATAATTTTTGTTCAACTGTTAGGAAGTAGCTTAGGATAGAGAAATGAGTAGTTTTTTGTCAGTATAAAATTTTTAAAACAAAAGCTATTTCCAAATGGTTTAACAAAAAGTATAAAAAATTATTGAAGTTTTAAGTGCTAGCAGCCTTACTAAGTATGAACAATTTTAAATCTGTAGTATTTATAGTTCCTGAGATATTAATTTTTTTATGGAAAGACACAAACATACGGACATTCGGTTAACGAAGCAAGATAGACTATACTGTTATATGACATTTTTTTTTGTTTTCATGTCCAAAACTAAATCCCAAAGTTTGGTTAAAGAGTTTCCAAATACCCTGTATAATCCAAAAATAATGTACTCACATTTTTTTATGGTAATATAATTTAATCTGATATTTTAAACAAATTTCTATTTTTTATTTAAAAATATTAGTTAGTAATCATGTTGTTAATTGGTTACTTACTTAGTCATTAATTAAACAACCCTTAAATATGAAAGATAAGTGTTAGTGTATGTAGCAAATAATGAATTCCTTTTTTGAAATAAAATGTAACTTCAAAAGTCATTCATTTATGTACTTATTATAATATCAGACCTCATTATTGTTTTCCTATCCGAATAACTTCACAACAAAAACTAAAAATTACATATTTTATATTACCTATTAGATTATTAAAGCAGTACATTTAAAAATGAAGTGCGATGTAATACATTATGGTAGATAATATATGTGTTATGTTGTAAATGTACAGTAATACTTTAAAAGTGTATATGCTTTCCATTGAGTCTGAAAATAAAACCAGGTTTGATTCAGCAGGTTGGGGCCATTAATTGCAACACACATTGTACATTGTGTGTGTTCATGGGCGTTGCTGACTACAGCCCTACATTAATGGCAATGAACAGGCTTTGTATGCAGAATTTGGTTTGTAGTGAATTGTTGACCTTTAACCACTGTCATTTATAACAGTGGCAATGTAAACATGGCAAAATATGCTTATATATATACATTGTTATACCAACACAAAAAAAGTAAAATGTGTATTGAATTTTACTACCAAGGAGGATACTTTTAAAGTTGCATTTGTTCTGTTATTCAGCATGAGATGTTTAGTATAAAAAAGTAAAAAATACAAGGTTAACATAATTATAAATTAATTGAAAAAAATACAAATTTTACTTCATAATCCATACAGTTCAAGAAATGTCCATAGTAAATAAATAAAGTCTTTTTTAATTTGATTTCTTACCGAACTAAATACCTTTTACAACACTACAACATTTGTACATGAAACAAAATTAAAATTTATCAATCTCATATTTGATCTACTTGTAACACAAAACTTAGAAACTGGAACTATTCACTTTGACATTTATAAAAAAACTTACTCAAAATTATAGATTTATAATGAATAATTCAATCCATCCACCATCTCCAAAAACAAGATGTCTTCATTCTTCAACGCTTTAATTCATAGACTTCTCAACGTACCATTATCAAAAGAAAATTATGAAAAAGAAATTTTAAAGATAATAGAAATTACTCAATTCAATGAATATCCAGCTAAAATAATTGACAGAGCCATTTAAAAAGAAAACAGTATCAATTAATTAATAAAAATAAAAAAACAACTTTAACACTAATTAATCCTAAAGAAAAACATATTTGGAAATCTATATGCCACAATGAATATTCTGAGAAAAAAGAAGATACTCAAAAAACAAAATATAAATTTTTCTTTTAGAACAAGTTATGAAATAAAAAGCCTATTGTAAAACCCAAAATAAAAATAAACAAAGAAGATAAATCAGAAATATACTAAATTAGTTGTTATAATTGTAAAAAATGTATATTGGCCAAACAAAAAGAAAAATTAAAACAATATTAAAAGAGCAAAATCCTTAGAGAAAATTTTAATTTTGAACAATATGAAAAATTAGCAATGGCCAAACGTGCACTAGAAGAAGGGAAGAACATAACTTTTCAAAATTTGAAGTTCTAAAATAATTTCACAAAAAATCAATACAGATGCACCAGAAACATTCTACATGAAAAAAATTAATGAACTAATTGTAAATAATGAACCTCCTCCCATTCAAAATGTTCTGTTTATGTAGTATAAATTAACTGAACATTACTATTCATATTTACATATACACAGTTTAAATCTGATTATTAAAAAAAATCTACCATGTATTAAAACATCTATATTATTACATTTTGCAAACAAATGCTTTTAAAACTAAACATTTTGTTAATGTCTGAAGATGCCTACATTTGTATGTGAAAGGCCTTGTAAAAATAAATAATTTTACTGGATTATTGAAAATTGTAAAAATTATTTATATTTTTAATAATTTCTCCAGTAGGCCTAAAGAACTCAAAGAAGAAATGAATAAAGCCTTTGTTGTCTAGAAATCTTTCCTTATACACTGGTTTTTCAAGATAACTTTCTTAATGTAAAGGAGCTGCCAATCTCCTTTTTAACTTTACTCTGTCCATTCCACACAGACTGCTGTTATGTGGGGAAACTTTTTCGGAGAGAGGAAGGGGGTGAACATTACTGATAAATACTTCCCGTCAATGCCAGGATTCAAACTTCTGCTATCTTTAACTTAGGCTCAAAATCCTGCCTCTTTAGACCACTCAGTTACTGGCTCCCCCAATTACATCAATATAAATACACTTGATGTAAAAATAAAAAAGATTTTGTAATTTTTAATGTCAATATAAATACACTTGATGTAAAAATAACAAAGATTTTGTAATTTTTAACGTCAATATAAATACACTTGATGTAAAAATAACAAAAATTTTGTAGTTTTTAACGTTTAATCTTATTAGTGGGCAGACGAAGTACTCGTTCAATATGTAATACACGTTGTCATGAATGTTTTGTGCTAGTAAAAAATGTCTGTCTATAGTTTTTAAAATCTTAAGTGATTACTGTTCTTAATGATTATGTAAAAAGAAAGAATTTACCATCAATTGCCATTAAAAAAAAACATGTTTCATATCATCTTCAAAGCACTTCTATACGGAGTGTTCCTATACAGCATCACTGCACATTATTGGCAATATTGAAACTACTATTGGCTATGATCAAAAGTTATTTGTAAACATGGCCCAGTTTCACAAACTCAAACTCCATGCATCATCAGTTGCCTCTTTGATCAATGAAGCTCACAACATGGTTGGGTAATGTTTGGTATACAATTTATCTGTACGCAAGCAAGCGAGTAATTTAATCTTCCTTTGCATGGTTGTATTTGATAAAAATACATAAACTTATAGTCATAGTTTATAATTAAATGTTTTATAAGTAGTTTGTTAGTATTAAATAAACTCCATTAAGATGTTGAGCTAATATTTTATTTTCTGCTGTCTGTTAACTCTATTTTAGAAGCAGAATTGATAGAAAACTGTTTTTATCCAACCTAAAAATCACAAACCAGGAAGAAACCAGAAATTATTTAGCTTTAAAGAAAAAAATGTTCTTTACTAAAAAAAAAAAATCAAACACAAATTATAACTGAAGGTACAATATGGTATCATACATCCCAATATTTTGCAGTGTCCTTCATGTGATAGTTAGCATATAAGGGTAAAGTATTAGAAATTTAAAATAAAAATAGAATAGGTGCCTAATATTTAGGGAAACAAGTAAAAAAAAAAAAAAAAATAGAACAACTGTTTCTATAATTCATTATATAAATTTATACAGTAACAAACTATTCATTTTATAATTTTTGCAGATTTTTAAATTGATTATAAATAATACAAAATGTTATTTTTAAGTTAAAAAAAGTTTGAATTAAAAAAATTCTAAAAGAAAACTTATTTTCTAAGATTTATAATTTTTATTGAGTTTTTAAAGTTGATAAATTTATGTTCTTCTTTGTACACTTTTTACAAGTACTATATTTTTTTACTGAAATATTAATTATTATTCAACAACAGTTTTTTTTGTCTTTTTTGTTTGTTTTTTTTAACTCAATCCTATCAAAATTCCCTAATTAATATAAACTCTGCCCCACACTCGAACTGGAAAATTTAAGTTTGTAGTGATGAGTTCACTCTCATACTTTTACTGCTTCTTATCTATATTTTGGACGTTTCCCTTGAATGAGTTATTTATAGAAGATGAAGTAGGCAACGATGTATTTGTTTTAGCAACTGTAATTGAAACACCATTTAAAACCAAATTAAATAAACTTAAGTAATAACTAAAAGTACCAATGAGATCTTACAGAAAATTAATAGTTTATGTCCTAGTGGATTTCAGTAGTGAGTGGGCCCTCCTTCTTGCCTTATTATTTGCTGGCATCTTCTTGGCATAGGGTTTATGAATTCAAGAATCACTTGTGTCGAGGAAGGTGACCCAATTCTTTGATAACAGCCTGTTGAAAGTTGTCAGGGCTAACAGCTTCTACTGATCAGGCATCCAATCTGCATGACATGAGTCCATTGCAGTTGCCTTTGCTTATGATTTTGAGTGTTTTGGAAACCATTTGGACACTTCGGATCTCAATTACGTTCCTAAAGTCTTCTACATATTGTCTGCTTTGAAACCAGTGTGCATTTAAGTTTTCCCTGAAGAGACCTGGCTATAACAACAAGTCTGGATCACAAAAATTTATCCTGGGCAACTGAAGGACAGCGTCCACTTCCTCCACCATGCCTGAATCACACAATACCGTTATCTAGAAACAGCAGAAATCTTCCCTAGCTCAATGGATCACGCTAGCACTTATTATAAAGCAGTTGGTTGGCAACTGCACCCATAATTTCATCAGCGCTTAGCATCTCCATGGCTTAATTATGCGACTCATAATGTAAATGATTCATTTTGAGGAAAAAGCATTGATCAGAGGTTGCTTGTAGGGATTAGCACACTGGCAAGGTTACTTGACTGCATATAATAAGAAGCCTGACATGAAACCAAACCGTTACCTTTAGGTTTAAGATTAGGAATGATATAGAAAAAACCCAATCTCCTACGTAATGGCACAAAGGGAAGTCTTATTAAAGATATATGGGATTTCCCATTTTTCTTGTTATTCCTCTCAAGACACTTCACTTGAACAGTAATAATTTGTATTTGACAAAATAGAATACTATATACATATATGTATGTACAAATATCATGAAGTTCCACTTAGAATATATCAAGTTAGCAGTCTATATCAGAATGAATATTTTTTTCTTAACAACATAAAAAATAAGTGACTGATTTTAGAATGTGGACAGCTTATTGGATGCAATATATAGTATTACAATATTATTGACATACATGTAGATACATTAATTACTTATTTTTATGACAATTAGCTTTGTTTGATCTTGTTAGTTTTGTTTGCATGCATCTTTACTTTTATAATTTTACAGTTGAGATGTTTTAAGAAATTTTAATTGTAGCAAGTTACCTGCCAATGTTTTAATTTAAACAAATTAAGTTAATAAAATCAAATAAACACAAAAACGATAGTAAAAACACCCAATATAATTAATTAAAAATAAGAAAACGAAAGCCTATTAAAATTGTAAGATTGATTGCAACAAAATTCTTAAAACTAAATCTGGTACTACAATATAATGGATAAACACAAACTTTGTTTAACATTAGAGAATAGTCGTTAAAAGTTGAAGACCCTTAAGTCAAACAGAAGTGGCCATAAACTATAAACTTAGTTATCTGCTTACAAAGTGTCTACATTGGCATTATTAAAGTAACCCTGGTTTAGGAATAATGTCCCAGAATAACTTGGCAAGGATTTATTTATTAAATGTGTTTATAATTTTATGAATAAACATAGGGCTATAAAGATATTACATTAACTAAACGGATTCTCTTAGTTAGGTCTCAACTACTACTATACTCTACCCAATGAGCTTCTCATAATCTTAGCATGGTGTGAATTACTAGAACTATTTATGTTGGAATGCTGTCCAAAACATTTTGAAGAGGTGAACTTTAAAATTGAAAGTCTGTAGGCAGAGGACAGCTGGTCTTTTTGTATGTCAATGTTATGGTGACTGGTCCACCCATCCAGGTTGGTATCAACACTACTGAGGGCCTTTCCGTCTATTTCTAACACTACATTTGATGGTGAGTGTCCCCACATCTAGATGTCCTTCCTCCCCCCCTTCAACACTTATGATGTTTTTGGACCAAACACATGCAACATTGTAGATGGTACATGTGTGTATTGCTCATGTTTCTAAAATACTCATACATCTACATATCCATCCTTATGAACTACCTTACATCTATATGGTCATACCCCTACACACGGTCAACATTACAGCCCACCCTCCTAAACTATTCAAACCATTGTGACAGTCCAACCTCTGAATCTTCTTTTACATTTAGATGGCCCACTTCACAAACTGTCCATATATATACGCTCACAACCCACACTTCGCACCCATACATATAGACTCATCCTGTCAAAGTAAGCATACATCTAGATGACCCTCCACCAACTTACTACATGTGAGTGTAGTGTTGTGAGTAACCCAATCCCCCCGCCCTGGTGGAGTTGGAAAGCTGGTGGATAAGCTGAACATTTTGTCTGTTTAATAATCTGCTTTGTGATTTGTTGAACATTTTCATTTTTGTATTTCTTTTATATTTCATATTGTGTTTTTATATTTTGTATACAACTGTGTTATGTGTGATAGTTTTTAAGAAGACTTGACGTTCTTAACAGTCAACCATAGTCTTTAAGCATGTAAACTTTTAGTATCTTCTTGATTTAATATGGGTTAAGGGGGAAAACACTAGTTTTAAAAATAGGCTACATTAGTACACCTGAAGAAGACAGGAGTTTGTTATACCTGTCGAAATGCTGTGTTTGTTTCTTAAAACACTTGAACCATTGGAAATCTCCAAATATTATCTACCAATTATGAACAATCCAATGCTAACAAATAACTTTCAAACAACAGTTAAATATTAAACTTGAATAATCTTTATATATATTAGTAAAATATGTTCTGCAAAATATACTGTTGTTATTATTCCACACAGACAATCCAAAATATAATCCAATTTACCATTTACAGTATAAATCAGTTACTAGACTACTAGTCAAGTCAGTAATATCATCAAAGAAGTTAAGTCCAATAAGACCCAAGACTAACTCATTTAATATCTCCCTCATTGACTTTCTCAATGATGATCTAAGCTAATCTACATGTTGTGATTAAATATACTGAAGTAAATATAAACCAAAGTTAGGACTTGGTTTGTAAGTAATATCATTGTAGAAGTAATTAATATCATGGGAAAAATTAAAACTTACTCGAAACTACGACTTCTGAATTAATAAGTGTTTAAGTTAATTTGATAGTTTTATAATTAATTTGCATAAAACTAGCTTAATTATAGACTACTTGATTCAAAAACTTTTGGTATCAAATTCAAATTATTTACTAATAGGTTTTTAATTAGCATAATACGTGTTGGTACATATACAGTACAAGTGAACGTCACACAACACAAATATACTACAATACAAGTACAAAATGCACAAAAATATTACAATACAAGTACAAAATGCACAAATATGGTGATCGATTTTGGTGAACCACGCTCACCTTCTTCAGACCAGAGGGATTCACAAAAGAACTACCATTATTTATGCTTTTTATTTCACATTCTGATGTTAAATTGGAGTAAACCAATTTAACATGTTTAATACATCATTACTACGATATATAGTATTAACGGTTGGTTTGGGTATGTTTAAAACAATTACAATATTAGAAAAATACCTATTAGATTCTTCAGCCACTAGTTTAGGCCTTGTAATAGTTAAATTATCTTTAATTATTGACATACAGGAATTATATTTTTGTTCAATTTCCAATTCATAACATTCCAAACTATTTTAGTTCTATTGTTTGCATTTATAATATAGTTTTCATTTGTTTTTTCTTTGCATTTCTAACAACTTCTTAAAATATTTGTTATATCGTTTTACATAATTAATAAAAGATTGGTCTGTGCTTGTTTTTGTTTTGTTATGAAGTACTCTTTTGTTTTGTGAAGATATAATATTTCCCCATGTGACCCAATTTCCTGAATTATTCTTCATAAGCACAAACTTTTTCTTTTATTATCAATGCCCATCCAAGCCCTGATACAAGTATGGAGGAGCTGTCCTACCTACCCACCCATACAAGTAGACCTTTCTTTAGCATTAAGTTTTGCAATATCAAATTATATAAGAGATCGTTTTTTTCAGTACTCCTTGATCTATACACTTGCAATATCATAATTAGAATGTAATTCATTTGTATCTGTACACAAATACGAAAACATATCTCTTTTCATGGATGCCATTTTGAATTTTAATAACAAAACTTAAATATACGCTATTCTGTCATTTGAATCGCTGTACTTGTATACCTAATATCACGATGATCAATCGCACTGTTCAGCTGTGATTGTACTAGGCACAAACCACATAGAAAAATGCTTAGAGATTAAGTTAAACCAGAGACATTGCTTTTATTGACCAATGCTGTGCACAATACACCATTAAGTTTAAAGTCTGCAGATGTAGTCGCCATACTGGATTTACTCCCATGATAACTTAGGTTAAATACGGAACAGCATTGTGACTTAACAATTTGTTTAAATAGTATAATTTTACACTGTTTGAAAGAGCGCAAAAGTTACTAGGGAATCCACTTTTTAATTTAGAAAAAAAATTGATTTGTATAGAAATAAAGATATTTGATTTTAGTTTATTAGTTTTATGTTTTTTTTATGAAAATACAAATGAACAATTAAAATAATTTTAAAGTGGATATTTTAGCAAATTGTAAAAATTACAATTTACTGACTAATCCTTAAGTCATAGTGCTGTTTTGCGTTTAACATTGCTTTAATGGGAATAAATCCAATATGGCAAGTACTTTTGCAGAATTTTCAGATATAATCACAAAGTTAGATTCAAAAATTGATTTTCTCTTGTAAATATTTATAATTTCACTACTCAGTATAAATACAACTATATTTGTCTTAATCATTCTGAAATGTAATTACTTAAAGTATTGTTGTCAACCTTAGAACAAAAAAAGCTTGAATTGTAATATATGTATATGTAAGTTGTTCGTTTGTTTTGCGCTTATTTAATGGTAACAATGAAGAAGGCTTTGTGGGAAAGTGACTAATAGCTGGAATTGGCAACAGTGGTGATGGTCAAAACCTGTCCATTACCGGCGTAGATTGCACTGGACCTCACTCCGCAAACAATTGTCAGAGCAACACAATGTGTACTGATTGACCTTTACCTGCGACAGGCGTGTGCCTACAAACTAAATTAGTTTCCGTCCATGTTTACTCAGACCCCATAATACAAAGCTAGAGGCTGCAAACCTGATTTTAGATTTGTTGTTAAAAATATAAATCAAACTGTGTTTCAATGATTGGAAATAGTTAAAAATATTTCTTTTAAGAAAATCTCTATTCATATCAAATTGTTATATATGACTAGCTAAACCCAACCACATTTTTCTATGGCTTTATCTGAAATGTCAGCTTAAATTATTTTAAGGTGTTTAATTATTAATAAACTATTATTCGTCATTTACTTGATTTTATATGAAATAAAGTAACTTATAGTTGTCATCATAAATAGACAATCATCTGGTCATAGTAATGATATGATTGGTTACAGGATATGATTTGGATATAATTTGTAAGTAAATCAGCAGTACATAACAAATTCTTTTTATTCGTAAAACAACTCAGTCCCAAAGAAGTGATCTGATGACTGCTTTGTGTACTATTAGCTTAGCTATTAGTTACTTCAGTGTGTGCTGAAGAGAGTTACATACAGGGATGAAGAGAAACAGAGAGAGGGAGACCGCTAGCGCTACCTATGAAGTTAGTACAAGAATTAACTTCATGTAACAGGAAAACTGGCTTCACGGGACACATAAGAGTGGGCAGTCTTCTTGTTTCTATAGTCAGCGGTAAAACATACTACATTGCAGCTATTCTTGTATGGAATGTAATGTTAGTTTTGATAGTATATGTATAAAAACAACAATAAAAACAGTAAGAATCTTTTAAAAATCCTAACTTTTTTGATAAAGTCTTAAATATTTGATATATGTATGAAACAGAATTTTTTGGAACTGAAAATACCTATTGGACAAAAGTTAAAAAGCCTAAATATTAGATAAGAACAAACAAATACAAAATGTTTATATTATAAAGAGAAATATGATAGAGGAAACGTTTATATATTTATAAATTTAGCCTCAGTTATGTATGTATACAGTACTTGTTGTAGTTTTAAAAAATGTTAATTTAATATAAAACTCAATCAACTGAGTTTTACATTAAATCAAAGATTGTTTAAATATATATAAAATGTACATTCTCAAAAATGTTAAGGCTTTGAACCATGAAACTTTACTTTATTTGTATGAAAGAATATACAAATAAAGATATTAACATATTTGTATATTCTTTATATGGTATAAGTTATATGTGTACTAAGAAAGATTTTAAAATAGTTAAAAGATTGTTTAAATGTGGGGCAGGTAGGCATAACGTCATCACTACTGTAAATTTGGAGGGTCATCACCATTGAATCTGTATGGTTGAGCGGGAGGGTTACCATTACTGTAAGTGTATGAATGGGTGGGAGGGTGATCATTACTATACGTGTATAGGTGGGTGAGAGGGGTAATCACCATTCCATATGTGTGGATGAGTGGGAGGGTCATTATCATTGTATATTAAAGATGGTAGGTGGGGGGAGGTCATCACCACTGTAGTCAATGGGTGGCCAGGGAGGGTCACCACTACTGTAAGTGTGTGAATGGGTGGGAGGTTGATCATTACCATACGTGTATAGATGAGTGAGAGGGGTAATCACCATTGCAAATGTGTGGGTGAGTGGGAGGGTCATTACCACTGTACATTATAAATGGTAGGTGGGAGGAGGTCATCACCACTGTAGTCAATGGGTGGGCGGGGAGGTCTTTATTGCTGTATGTGTAGGTGTGGGTGTGTGGGTTATTCTCAAAGAGCAAAAATATGGTTGATAATAGATATCCCAATAGCAGCCAATCAGAACCTTAGTTACCGTTCATCAAACAAATAAGTTAGATTGGGACAGTGTAACTTGACATAAGAAGTTACTTTTGAACAATGTACGCGAGCAATGTGAAGAAAAATAACAACAATACAATCAAACTGGTTGTTGTGTCACGTTTAATAAACTTGACAAGTATCAGTTACTGAATTCATGTAAGAGAGGAGAACTAATCAATACCAGACTATCAAATTATTGGCCAAACACTTTATAACCAAAGAGTATTTATCAAACCATGAAATATTTGTTCAGTTTTCTGTTTTCTTCAAGGCCTCCATATTATCAAAATGAAATATAAGTAATAAAGTATCTTATATATAAGCTTTTTATCTTATTAATCATTATAATAAAAGCTAATTTTGTTTTAGTATTTTTTGATAGTTTGTTTTGTATCTCAGTTTAACTAATAATACCACAACGTCCATATTTGCTAAAGATTTTCGCATCAAATTGATTTCTACTATACTGCAACTAAGAAAATTTAAATATTACCTAATAATGGAGTGAAATACCACTACTCAATATTACGTGAATATTCAAATCAGAGTTCAAGATAAAAAATCACACAATCTGTGCCACATCAGTCACTTGTCACTGTTTTAACCTCAAAATAAACAAACAAGGCCATTAGCCATAATGCAGTGACCTTGCTCCTCTACTGCTTATTTCTCTGGCTTCGTCATATTGCTCGTTGTATTTAACTGATGCATGACTTATTAATGTTTAATGAAAAACTGCCCTCTCAATGAAGTATACCATAAAACAAATTTTTAACAAACATAATAATGTTAAGTTTATAATTGCTTTTTACTAAGTCGGAGAGATATTAATGTTACATATAAAAGGGCCATAAATATAAACTAAGAAAATATTCTTGTTAAATTGAACAATTATAAGAAAACAATATTATTAACATTAAAATAATAAATTGAAGTAGTCACAATAAAAAATAATTAAATTTGCTGTATCTAATGAGTTAGGGCAGTATCAAAAGGTGCAAAACAACATTGACTCCCTCTGGTAAACATAGACTACATCTGGTAAACATTGACATATAACAGCATTGACTGACTCTGGTAAACATTGACATATAACAGCACTGACTGAGTCTGGTAAACATTGACATAAAACAGCATTGACTGCCTCGTTAAACATTGACATAAAACAGCATTGATTGTATCTGGTAAACATTGACATATGACAACATTGACTGCCTCTGGTAAACATTGACAAAGAACAAAAAAAGCAATAAGAAATGATAATAGTATATTTACAATAAAAATAGCAAAAAGGACAATCATTAACGAAATAGCTACATACATCATAAATGAAAATAAAGAGGTATATTTTTCAATGCAAAAAACACTCAATTATTGAAGAGTTATTTTGGGGACCAGTTAATTACAACAATTATTAACTAGCCATCAACCCATCAGTAAGGAAATTAAAACCATTTATGGTTTTTTTTCTATATGACTATTATTCATCAATCTATGACAAGCAATTGATGCATTTTGTAAGTAATGCATGCATAAGAATGTTAAGACTTTCATAACATACATATACATAAGTATACAACATATTTCAACAACATAAAATATATATGTTATTTGTGTGAATAATATTTAATATTTGTTGAAAATTGTTTGAATATGTGATTGAACATATAAAATGTATATTAGAAAATTGTTTCACTTTCATAATTTGGCATAGTTGTTTGGTTAAGGTTTAGTTTATTGGTGAACAATGTAGTAGCCTAAGTCACATGCAAAAAATCTATACTATATTTATATTGATAAAATAATTATCTAAAGAGATTACATATTTATAATCATTAATTTGTTTGGGTCGTAACGTTTAAATAAATCTCTTTTGTATACTCATCAATTTATACCGTCTTAGCTTGTTAAGAATTATTTGAGATGAGTGAATGAGGATGAAATAATAAAATTATCATCATCTTGTATTAAAAAAAATTAATTAAAGCAAAAACGAAAGTTTAATTGAAATTATATAAAAACGTTGGAAAATAAATTTTCAAGCTGAATCCAATCAGGATAGAAATATATGTTCAAAGTCTCCCCACATCTGTCATATAATCAGTGGCGGCTACTCCAAAAGAGCACATGAGCACGTGAACTCCTGTGAGATTTGTAAAAAGAATATGAACCGCTTTTAAAATTTAAGTTAAATTATTTACATGTTGAAATTACAAAATTTGTGATTCAATGGCTTTTAAACTCTTAAACGTAAGAAAACCCAAAGAAGTGCCTTCAGCTAGCTTCCGCTAACCCGCAGTACAGTCGCACAGTCCCGGTTGTGCTCCACAAGCGTAAATGCAGGCCTAATCAGCTGGTCTGTGTGGATGGCGATGGTGGGGGCTGTCTTCTAATAGAAGCCAGCGGTGCACACTTGCCATGTGCTCCACACAGTGGCAACAGTGTCGTAGTAATTGAAACAATTGCAATTATTTACAATTAACTCTTGGCAGTACAGGTGATTTGTATAAGAGACGAAAATTATATTATTAATGCATCTAACAGAAAAATTAAAAACTACAGAACTTCTTTCTTTCAAACTACAAAAATTAGTTAACATAAAAAAAGCAGATTTTAAAAGTAATTAATATTATTGAATTATTGAATATATAAAATTGCTTTTTCTTTGTTTGCACAGCTACGCCAACCAATTACTATTTCATATCTTAAAAACTTAGTTAAGAAACAATATATAACAGCCTAAGTATAGTTTTGAACTTTGTTAAAATATGTTTTAAAATAGTTTAAAGTGCATGTTTAAGCATATAATTTTTTCAAAAAATTTACTTGTGCACTTTTACTTGTGGGGTACTCCGTACTCCCCAAACCCGCTGGTGTGTGAACCCCCACTTAACTAGTTCACAAGCCGCCACTACATATAATTCATCCCACACATCACCCATTGCCTATATTACACGTGACAATTAACTATATTCTTTGGTTCTCCACAACTATCAGACAATCCCCACTACGTCACTCACTGCCTATATTACATTACATTACACAATTAACTACATTCGTTTGCTTTGTGAAACCATCAGGACAAACCACATAAGAAAGCACTCTCTGCCTATATTACACCACACAAATAACCACATTCATTGGCTCTTCGAAACCATCAGGACAAACCATACAAGACATCATTCACTGCCTATACTGTATTACATCTCACAATTAACCACATCCGTTGGCTCTTCACAACTGTCAGAATATCCACACTAGACACCAGTCACTACCTTTATTTAACCATCAAATTGATTAAAATCCTTCCCTCTCCAGATGTGTCAGACACTCCACAACACACAACACTCACTGCCTACTATATATACACATCACAAATAGCTAATTTCATTAATTCTATACAACTGTCAGACTATCCATACTACACACCAATCACTGCCTTTATTTTACCACTAACTAACTATATTCCTTCTCTCTTAAGATTTGTCAGACAATCCATCACTAACTGTCTATATTACACCTCACAATTCGTTGGCTCTTCACAACTGACTGACAATCCACACCAGGCACTTCTGCAATTTTACTTCACCATACAATCAACTATATTCCATCACTTCACAGATCTGTAGGACAATCGACATAAGTCATCACTCATTGCCTGTGATCCACCTCATAATTAACTACATTCGTTAGTCAACACCGTAAAAATTAAAGTAGGTGTTCAGAATTAAAGCAATACATTCTGTAGACATTTTAACAGTTACGTAATCGTTCTATTTTCTCTTCCTTCTAAATTATACTTCAGTCTCAAATTCTAGTTTCATTTCACTGAGTGAACAACACTGTACTTTCAACCCGGTAAATTTGTTTTTTATGATACTTATTTTTTTTTATTGTTGTATCATAAATAAATATAGAAACCATAAAATCAATGTTAGTTGATTAATACCAATGAATCTAAGTTTGATTCTTTTCTGCAAGTTCAGGTCTGTTGTATTAAATAAGTGAAAATTTTAACCTTTTTTATTGTAATGTCTTTTTCTTCAAGCTGTTTACAGGTTTAGTTTACATAAAGCATTCAAAATGTTGAATTTTAATAAATGGTGTACATACTTTAAGTATACGTTATTTATATTCCTTTTTATAAATACACCAATTTTATTTACTGACTTTCCATATAAAGCTATTGATTTTATATTTGTTTTATCATAATAAATTCAAAGGAAGTACAATCTTGAAATATTGTGACAGAAATTTTAGGCGTTAGTTGGCAAGATAACTACTTAAATTTCTTTTGATATTCACACAATATAAATAGTAATGCTAAATAAATAAATATTGATATTGAAGTCAGAATATTAAATATAGGAATAATTTTAAATTATATAAGACTTATTTGTTTACTTATATAGATGACATTGGACGGAGATGTAGTTGATTGAATTCAAGATTCATAAACTCGATCCTTGGTTCTTACTTTGATTGAAAACAAAGTCAAAACACAATTTGAGTAATAGACATTAATATCCGGCTGATCTTTAGCTGTTAGGTTATTAATTAAAGTTTCCCTTTAGCAAAAAGTTGGCCTTATTTCGTATAAAAATACTTTCAATCATTACTCTCATTTGCAATTCTTTCTTATTTTGTTGTCAGTAAATACCTAATTTAAATGATTGATTAAAAAAAAGTATAATTTTAATTACAAGTCTGAATTTGTTTTTCCACTAAGGCTTTGTGAAAAGTCCTTTACAATTTAAAATTAGAATAGGATACAAGTATGTTTTTTAAGGTAAGGGGTAATACCACGATTAGGTGATAACTATCTAATTAAACATCCTTCAAAAGACTCTACATTGGTGTTACTGAAACATGAGTCTAAATATGGCAAAGTGGTGACATTAAAAATATAAGGCAATTAAAAAAGTGGTGGCAAATTTTACTTACAAAACGATGGTTTAGCTATGGGTAGTCCACTGTCAGCCATTTTATCAGAAGTTTATTTACAGTATCATGAAGACTCCATTTTAGATAAATTAAAAAAGGAACATGATATCATATTTTACACCCGTTATGTCGATGATATTCTGGTTTTGTTTAACGAGAAATCATGTAATGACTTAGATAATATGTTAAATATACTTAATTGTCACCACCAGAAGCTTAGTTTTACCAGTGAATTTGAATCTATGGATGAAATTAACTTTTTGGATCTAAAAATAATTCGTGATCATAACAAACTTTCATATAGAATTTTCAGGAAACCTACTCAAACCAATTGTACCATAAATAACAGTTCTGTCCATCCCCCGTCTCACAAAACAGCTAGCTTCAGAAGTATGTTATATAGGGCGTATTCAATACCATTAAGTGTTGCAGATAGAAAACAGGAAATAAATTTAATAAAATCATTAGCTATTGCAAATGGATACAAAGCATCAATGATTGATGAAATTGGAAGTAGAATAAAAAGGAAAATAGAAAACAAAATTCGAGACGATAGACGAACAACACTTAAAAAAGAAAAATCCGATAAAGAACAAAAGAAGTATGTATCCATCCATTACAATGGGCCGTTTACACAAAGAGTTGGTAATAGATTTAAGAAATTCAATTTATCAGTAGCTTTTAAGACTTGTAATACTATGTCCAACATTTTACACCCGAATATTGAAAGTGAAGATAAATTTAATAATTCAGGAATATATAGGATTAACTGTAATGATTGTAATATGTTTTACATAGGTCAGACTGTAAATTTTAGCAAAAGATATAAAAACCATGTCTCTGCTTTTAAAAATAATAAACCTGAAAGATCTAATGTAGCTAAACACCTTCTGAATTGTACCCACAGTTTGAATAAAATAGATGAAAATGTAGATATTCTAAAATTTTGTAAGAAGGGTCGTAACATGAATGCTTGGGAAGAGTTATTTATTTTTAAAGAAAAATGTAAGGATCGTGATAAATTAATGAATGAACATGTTAATTTTGATTCCGAAATAGTTTTTAATAATGTATTTTCAGCGAATAAAAGAAGAGAAGTAACAGACAATAGGAATTAACCAATAATATCACAGCAGCCGCCATTTTGACAATTCCAGCTAATGGGGTCACGTGATCATAGGCCTATAAATTGAGTTGTTGAACACCGTTTTCCATTCTTTTGTGAATCCCTCTGGTCTGAGGAAGGTGAGCGTGGTTCACCGAAATCGATCACCATAATATTTGTGCATTTTGTGCTTGTATTGTAGTATATTTGTGCATTTTGTGCTTATATTGTAATAAATTTGTGTTGTGTGACGTTTACTTGTACTGTATTAAAAATATGTAACATTTAGAGGACTTCCACAAATATAAAAATCAATCTATACAGGACAATCTCTACACATTAAAAACGTTGCTTTTGGAGACCTCCACGAATATAAATATGGATATATATAGAAAATCTCATAATATTAAGAAATTTTATTTAGATAACCTCTAGAAATATAACCATGGTTCTTAACAGGACAATGTTGTCATGTTAAAAACGCCGAATTAAGACAATCTTTATGAATTTAATCATGGAACTTAACAAGATTTATATATATATATATATAAAAAAAAAAAACTATATTCAAGAAAGAAAAGGTTCAAAGGTTACAGATAGTCTTAATTTACCAGTCGAAGTTAGGGCTAAGAAGCCCTCTCTAAAACTTAACCTGGGAACCAACGGCTTAAGGGTGACTTCCAGACCATCACCAGTGACCGGGCAGGGGAGCTGTGTGTGGGACAGCCACACTCAATGTTGCTTGACTCTGTTATCTTACAATAACATCAGAACCCTTTGGTCAAGGTCACTGACTTGAGTCAGGAAGAGTTGAGAGTGAGGCTGGTGTGTCATAGGATTCACAGCCGTTCACATGTTCATGATCCAAAGCAGGACGTATGAGCAAACTGATTGTCAGAGGCTGATTGACTGACTGACTGAAAATGTCTACTAGGGATGCCAATAAATTAGTCTTGTTGTAAATCAAGGGTCCACATTGACACTCTCTTCTTATTAGCCAGCACCCTTGAGACAGGGACAGTCAAGGTGGAGCCTCACTCTCAACTCTCCCTGAATAGCATATATTTGGATCAAAAACATTCTATGGTGATAACACGGCAATACAAGCAATAAAAACTGTAATGTGGTTTAGTAAAAATAAAAGACCAATCAAGGAAAACATCAATAAACATAGACGTAAATATAAACAATTAAAATGATGTTCACACAAATACCACTTATATGATAAATTTCAGGTCTAAAAGGATTAACTCCAAATAGTAAATTAAACTTTCACTCCACTCATTGTTCAGACTTTTCAAATAATACAAACTTAATGTAAAAACTAAAAAAGTTATATGTTTCATATAAAGTATAGTTGGTATTAATAATATTTTACCTATTCAGTAGTTAAAATTAATTACAAGGAGTAGTGAACTATCTCCTAACTTTTCGTAATCAAAATCAATTACAGTAAGTAGTGAAATATCATCAATTCATCCGTAGTTAAAATTAATTAAAACTAGTAGGTAATGAAATATCTCCAACCTTTCCAATCTAAAACTTACAATTAATTATTCCTTTTTTAGTACATAACGTTACATTATTTTCTTAAAATTATTTCTACTTTGAGACCAGACTAATCACACAGTTTGTGATTCACTAATTTTAAGTTTGCCAAGGACAGGGAGGGCTTTGAAAGCCTTTGAATGTAGCCTTTAAGCACGGGACAAAGAGTTTAAATGTTGGTGACATCAAAAAGTGGGCAGACAAACCTCCCCCATTACAACACTAGGTGCTCTATGCTACAAAGTGATACTTTTGACTTTGTGTTTTCCGGACAAACGTTTAATCAACAACCAAACAGAATTTGTACAGATTTTGTAAATTCTAATCAGTATTGGACTCTACATTGTATTCTTGCTGTTTTCAGAGAATATTAATTTAATTTTTGTTTCCATTACTTACAGTGTTTCTTTTACTTCGTAAATTGTAACTTACTTCTTCACTATCTTAAAATTCTTACACTAGCAATCGAGTTTTGGAAATGTGAAAAAAACAATAATTATCACACGTGTTTTTAAAGTTAACTGCAAATGAAGTTTAATGTTTAAGTTTAAACTGCAAATGTGGTTTAAACGAAAAACAGTGTTTAGGATTTTATTGACTTTATCCACAGCCTTCCAGTATTAATTCAAGTTTACTGGATATTTGGAATTCTACCTTCAAATTTTGTTAATGTATCAACACTTGCATATTTAAGACATGTTTCATTCTTGTTTTTCTGTAATTTGTCAGTAAACTATATTGAATGTGTCATCAATGTTATTTAATTACAACTTAATTATTCCCATGTTGTGTTTGCTGTTGTTTAAATATTGTTTTTATGTACAAATCAATTTTTTTAAGGATTGATTTGTACATATGTTACTCTTTGATGATGTTAGTCAGTTCTGAAAAACAAGCTCTTGAAGGTTACACCACCAATTCACTAAATAAAAAAATCAATCAATATAAAAAATAATCTTTGTAAAAATGAAGAAAATTATAACCACAACAGTGCTACCAAGCTACTTAACAAATAATCATCATATTTAATTTATTGTAACATTAACAAAATTAAAGAATGTGTGTTTTTGTTTGTCAGTCATTACATAATTGCTAACTGGATAACAACAATGTAGATGACATTAGCTAGATGTAACTGGAGCACGCCATGTATCATACATACTTAGTGGAGTTGTTTCCAGTGTAGGCAGTAACATTTAGAACATCTGTGGTCGCCTTTTGTTTCCCCATAAATAATTAATCATTATAATGAACCAGAATTCTATAGATTGATCTATTTTATAAAGATTGTAAATTTTATAAATTATTTACTAATATTTTCTTGTTTAACAAATTATACATTGTTAGAAATACAATATAATATGATTCCTTTGTAAGTAGCTTTGATCTGATGTTATAGTAAGCGTGGTTTACCGAAATCGACCACCATCTGTACATTTTGTACTTGTATTATAATAATTTCTGTTGTATGATGTTCATTTGTATTTTAAATAGTTGTTTACACATACTGTTTAGCAAATTATGTTACCAAACTCAAAAAAGATATAATAAATTTGCATACTTTTACTACATTTCCTTTAAAAATCACTTTCAGTTCATTGAATGGTGTATTTATATTTTCCGTGGTTCATTCACTGCACCTCCACTAATTGCCGTATTTCACAATGGAGGGGTGGGGTTGGGAAGTCTTTTCAAAGCCGAACAAAGTGCTAATTGTCGGTGACGACAGAAAGAGGTTAGTCAAAAGCTTCCCATTATAACACTCGATACATGAGTTCTGTTAATTTGGTGCCATGTTTTCTGGACAAATATTTAATCCACATGAGAACAATATCAGTCCTGATTTCGTAGAATCAATTGAATATTGAACCTTTACGTTTTATATTGATTCCTCTCAAAACGTTCTTTATTTATGTAAAAAAGCCATATTGTCTTTTGTTTTGTCGTTGTAGTTAAAAAAAGGATTATTATTTTGGATTCAATAAGAAAGAAAACTCTGGTCTGAAGATGATAAACGTAGCATATTGAACCGTAGTTTACCGGTTTAATAGGACTGATTACCATAATATTTGAACAATTTTAATTGTTTTCTTTTTTTTTTATTAAACTAGGAGATACTACTGCATACTTCACCTACCAACACCCTCGCTCTCTGATCTCGTGAAATCTCTGTAATACGTAAAGTAACATTGATTTTGTTCATCAAATTTGTTAAAGTTTATTTAACTAAACAATTGCTGTTTGGATTTATATATATAGATCGTTTGTTTGATTTACATATATAATAATATTCTTATAGAAGAAAAGGATTATATCAAAGGCTATTCCTACCAATTAGCAATTGTTATTTGTAAAATTATTTGTTATTGCATCTCTATAATAACTACACAACATCTGGAATCACTCAAAATGTCCATCAAATCCAAAGTAAATAATATAAATATTTAGTTTTGTTTCTGTTTGTCAGCTGTTAGTTTTGTTGTAACTAATCAGACGTTTTAAAATCCCCATAATTTTCCTATGTTGGATGGATATGTTACGTTTTTTCTTATTTTTTACATACTGTTATTTTACTCGAGTCTCTTAGAGAATTGTATATATATTTATGTTGTGTGACATTTATGCTCGAGATCGAGATGTAACATACTCGATATGTTGGCCATTAAACTTGTAATGTGGGAGATAAAAACACAACAGAATTTATTAGTATTCTTTTTAGTCAGTTGTAAGCTATTAAAGCAGTTGTCGTTTTGATTGTAATTTAATATTGATTTATGTTTAGTTAACTTCAGATAAACTTTAAAAAATTTTTAGTGAAATAAATAATGTAGATTTAATACTCTACACTTAATGAACATGGTTTGAAAATGAAAAACATAATGTAAGAGATCACCGAAATATTTGCACCTCTTTGTACTGTACTTATGTTGTATTAAACTAGGTGACATTCCTGTACGCTTAGTGGTCTAACTCACGCCATCTTGATGGAGTAAATTTAAATTTTGTCTAACATTCACTTCTTATAATTTAGCCCAATCCTATGATATGCTAATTAAGAAATTAATTGTTTGGAATTATATTTGGAATAAATAATTGTGTATTATATTTGTCGCATTCCCATTAACTTTTTATGAGAGTAAATACTTCAAACAGTTATACAATAATTTAAAATAACGGTGGAGTGTACAACGATTAATAATTCTTTATGTAATATTGTTACTCTTTGAACTAGTGTAAAACCAGATGCATCATAATTGTTCATTAAACTCTTCAAAGGAGTTTTTGTCAAAGAATGTTTGGCACTATAAGGGCAGGATGTGAGTGTAGTAACATCTCTTGAATTCCAATTCCACAACAGCCAGACAATCCTCCCCACGCAATTCTCCATATTTCATTACATCACAACAAATTGTACAACATTATGTAGTTTTGATCATATATTTTCCTACTTAAGATAACAAACAAGCAATATAGAGAATCGGTTCTTATTTTAGGGAATTTAGTAAACCTCTTAGACTATTCTGCCTTAAATCTCTCATTTTAGCATTGACTATAGAAATTGTTCACTCATATGTGTCCTATGACATCGGTTTCCCTATTCAGTGAAATTAGTTCATGTTCAGTTTTCATAGGTAACGCCAGCGACCTCCCTCTGTCTATCTCTCTTCATTCCTCTCTCTGACTTTCTCCAGCATACATGGAAGTGACTAATAGCTGAGATAATTGTACGCTACCAAACAGTCGTATGAGCTCTTGTTTAAAACCAATCACCGTTAGATAGCATCAAGAGCGCACTTTTAAAAAATGGATTGCTTGAACTATCTTATATTACCTTTATTAATTTATTTAGAGTTCCACATAAGAAAAAATAATCTCAAAAGCAACATTTTTATAGCGATATTTTAATAATTTTGAAGGCATATAATTGCAATTATATTCTAATTTATAAAACTGTCAGTTGCTGTAAAATCACAAACCACCCTAAATTGATGGTGAGATAAATATAATTTTAACGTTTAATAGAACGTTTTTCAGGAAAAATATTTTTTTATTTTAATTATGTAATTGGTCGTAGTTACTATTATATAAACTTGAAATATTATCTTCCTCTTATTTAGGTACATTCAAAATATACACAAAAAATGTATACAAAACAATATATAGACAAACTTAACCCTAAAACATAACTATGTATACATGACTTTATAGCTACTTAAAACTATAACAGTATGTATAAAATGTATAAGAATATCAAATACCAAGAAGGTTTGAATAAGGTGTGGATTACTCAACTCATCAATATGTTATCAGTTTTGCCTGATAATCAATATCAGCAATATATATCTCCGTACAATCCTCTAGAGATGGATGAAGAAACGTGTGCGATGGCTTAAGGCCGCTGATCTTGGCGTAATTGGCTGTCGAAATTGATTGTCTCACTTTACAGATGATACGTCTGTGTTAATGTTATTGGAAATTACTGTATTGTATTATGTTGAAAATGTTACCTATTATTAGAAGAGAACCTTAGTTATACACTTATAACAATGACAATGTATAGGATAACTGAAGAATATATAAAAATATAGAACTAAAGTTATTTTCCTTTAAGTGAACTAGAAATAATTTTATATGAAGTTCTCTCACAACAGTATTTTAATCTACTGTATAATAAGAAACAATAAGGGTACTTTTGAATTGAATATTTAAAGGTTTTTCATTTTTTAAAGCGGTCAAGTGAGTAATAAGAAGTGATCTTATCTCTACATAAGTTAAGAAAACGCATGTCTGTAGACCAGTTGATCAAGTGAGAGAAGTGATGCTATTCTCTGTATTGGATCAATAGACAATAGACAATATTCTTTATTGACACATTCTTCAAGAATGGTAATACAGTGTCATAGTGACAGTTACAGTTTAAGTTGAAATGGACATTAGTGTAATAAAATTAAGTTACATCAAGTGTCCATTCTTTACATGCTTCCAGGAATTCTTCAAGAGTGTAGCATGGATGGTTTATGAGGAAGTCGTGAAGTTCTCTCTTAAGCACACATAGCTTCAGACCTTTGGCTGCGGCTGGTAGTGTGTTCCATAGTTTTCTGCCAATGTAGGATGGTTTTTCTTCATAGAGTGCTGTATGGTGTGAGGGTAGAACATAATTAGTTGCATGACGGGTATTGTAGGGGTGGAGATCTTTTCCTGTTTGGAGGCCTCATTGATGAGCATGCAGGATTACTTCTTGAATGTACAATCCATGTATGGTTATTATCTTCATGGATTTGAAAGCGTTTCTGCAGCTCTGATGAGGTTCAAGGTCAGCGAGGATTCTAATAGCTTTCTTCTGTAGAATTAGTAACCTTTTGAGGTTTCCAGCTGAGGATCCTCCCCATACCACTAGTCCATATCTCAAATGTGTTTCTACTAGTGAATGGTAAGCTGTTTTTGCTGCCTCTACGTTTCCGATCCATTTTATCCGCCGAACAACATATATGCCACTGTTTATTTTTTTACAAAGTTTATTAACATGCTCATTTCAGGTTAAGTTACTGTCTAGGGTGACTCCAAGAAATTTTACATGGGTTTCAACTGCAATGTCAGGGATTTTAGGGATGTGGCCCTTTTTTCTACTGAAATTTACTTGTATTGTCTTTGTTGGGTTTACAGCTAGGTCATTTCTTTTGCAGTAACTCAGGGCCTTTTCTAGCGAGTTAGAGGCAGACGCGTATACGCCTTCAACAGTGGTATTCTTGATCAGTAATGTTGTATCATCAGCATACATTACACAGGTAGTGTCGTGATCTTGGATGTATGCTGGAAAATCATTTACAAAGAGAACAAAAAGGACTGGACCTAGGACTGAGCCCTGAGGTACGCCCCGTGTGACGGGGAGGGGGTTTGACTAGGTTGTGGATATATGGCTTAGTGTAGTGTTATGTATTTCAACTACTTGACTTTATTATTGAAGGCAATGCAATACATCTTCATTTTTTAGGTGAACCAGACCAACACATGCTTAGTATTAACAAAGTATATTACAGCACAGTATCACAGTAATGTTATGTTTTAATTCAATAGTACCTGGAGACCGAGTCTCGCTCAGTATTTTGCAAACTGAAGAGGTAGTATCCATATTTCCCAAAGGATCCTGAAAATCGTTTGTTGTTGTTCTACCTCGTAAGTTATTAAGATTTCGTTTCGGAGGTCTTCCGTGTTTACCTTTAGCCCCTTTGTGGAACACGGCCTGCAGCCTCGCCAAGACGCTCTGCTACAGGTTCCTTTGTGGAATTCGTGGAATTCGGCCTAAGGCCTCATGGGGAAATTTCGGCCTGCGTCCTCACCGAGGCACTCTGCTACAGTCCCATTTGTGGATCTTGGCATGTCGCCTAGTAAGGAAGATCGGCCTAAGGCCTCATCAGGATGCTTAAGCAGTATGACCATGAATTTTGGGTTTTGGAAAGTGGAACTCATAAACATAGTATTTCCTAAAATCTGATCATATATTAAAAAGTAAGAGAAGAATACCTTTAATTTGTTGGTAGCGTAGTTGGTTCAATCCCAGCTTCATGTGCTAAAGGTTCTCAGTTCGATCCCAATCAGAGTCAATACATTTTGAGAAGGATCAGCTGATAATCACCGGCTGTTCATTTGTCATTGGGCTATTAATTAATGACACTTTCTAAGGAATAGTCGACCTTAGTTTGTAACAATGACTACATTCGCTCATCTACACTCATCACACTCATTCGAAATCCATATTTGCCCATATCTTGACGATCGGCGTCTTATGAATAAATAAAAAAAAAATTTGATGCACCACTTGGGTGTATTAGTTTAACATTACCCAATTTTGGGTTTTTAGCATACTTTTTATTTGGGAGGGGGACAGAGCCCTTAAATGATGTCTCATCCAAAATGTAATGGTGTAATGTTATTTAGGAGATAAATACCTATATTTTGATACCCCTCTTTCTTTTAGAAGTCAATAATGATTCCATATTGGTTTTCAGTTAGTTTCTTGACAACGCTGACTATTTAAGGGTTAACCTTATTCTACAAAATGCAAAATAAATAACACTAAACTACTAAGTAACTATAGCAACAATACACGAAAACCACGGTACCTAGAAAAAAAGATGTTAGGTATCATGCGCATCTCCCATGACGTCACATGTGCTAAATGGCAAAAATGAACAAAAAAAATACTATTCTAATTCCAGTAATTACAATTCCAGCCGATAAATAACTTGCTTACTACTTAGCTGAATGCTGTTATGCAATTGGTAGATTTAGTTACCAGTATTTACTAGAATAAACAAATCAGCTGATTTTGCCAATGTGACGTCACAGTCAACTGTGCAGCCTCGTTGTGATACATGAGAAGTCTAGGAGCCTCTGGGGTAGAAATCAGAATTTTCCCAGGGTAGAGGCCAGTGCCAATTGATTTCTTGAGGACGAAAACCCCAATAAAAATTTAAAAACTAAAAATCCTTGGAGCCAAAAAAGTTTGGCTGGATGTGGCTTGTTTTAGATAATAAGATAAGATAAAGTATAATTAATTTTAAATATAGTGTTTTGACTTTAAACAACATTGAAACTTTCAAATATGTCAGCACTACTAGTAGTGGTACACTGCTGTAACCCAGCTACTTGGGGGAGAAAGTGATGTGGAAATTGTAGGCGATAGGTTCTATGCTCAGTTTTTTAATACTGACATGGTGTCAGCTCAACGGTTGTTTTTTTATTTTTTTTATTTATTCATAAGACGCTGATCGTCAAGATATGGGCGAATATGGATTTCGAATGAGTGTGATGAGTATAGATGAGCGAATGTAGTCATTGTTACAAACTAAGGCCGACTATTCCTTAGAAAGTGTCATTAATTAATAGCCCAATGACAAATGAACAGCCGGTGATTATCAGCTGACCCTTCTCAAAATGTATTGACTCTGATTGGGATCGAACTGAGAACCTTTAGCACATGAAGCTGGGATTGAACCAACTACGCTACCAACTATCCACCAATTGTCGTCAATGTGGACACTTTTAGAGCAGTTTGTGGTCCGTGTTGGGTGGTAGTCAGAGTCTGAATGTTGTATACAGAAGAGAACTGAAAATCAAACCAATACTAGATGTTTTGGATCCATGTAAATCTTCAAGTCCCTAGGTTGCCCCTGACTGTTGGGCTATTAATAAATGGCTATTCCTAAGGAATAGTCAACCTTAGTTAGTAAAAATGACTAAACTCGTTCATCTACACTCATTAACTCCTATTTTTACCTATATCTCTACAGTCAGACTTATGAATAATAATATTTCCTTCTCAAAGAGTAAGACCATATTATATCTATATTTAAATAATTATTTCTACGAAACTACTTACATGCTATTGAGGTTGGAACATTGGCATACTCAGTGAAAGAAGAGCTGGGTGAAGTAAGTGATCTTCAGTTGAGAATTTAATTAAAGTAACGAAGCTATTAAATGCAGTCTCATTAAGTTTGAATGTTAGGAAGTGATATCTATATGCTGGGTACTATGGGGAATATAGAGTTACTTTCAGATCATAATTTTTTAGTGTATTAGTAGATAAGTATTATTTTGTATTTATGAACTTTCAACATCACTATTGTAACAGTCGTTCAAGGGACACTTGTAACATTAACCTTGGAGTAAAAAAATTAAGTTAAGTACGTTAGAGTTAAACATATTACACCAAAATACATTCAACGTTTCCCACTTTATCATTAAAAATATATTAAAATAGATCATTTTAAAATAAAATAACAAAATGTTACGTTACACACATTTCTTGTGATTTGGTACTCCAATAACATTTCCATATATTAATTATAGTAAGTTGGTCATTAAAAAAATTAAATTAAACAAACTAAAATCATGCGTCCCAACTACATTTAAAATTATTACTATATTCATAATTTTAAATTAAATTTAACTAGACATTCTAGTTTGTTCTTCATATCAATATTACAGTTTAATTAAATTAACTACTTAAAACTCTCAAAGGCACTGCAACACCCAACTTCCAAGATCGGCGTTCAGTCAAAACTAGTTCAATTAATAGTCAACATTTAATTATGTTGATGGGAAATATAATTAGTTGACATATTTGCGTACATAAAGAAATACCAATAAAATCAATTATTCGATAAATTCTTAAGTTTATTTTGTTGAATTAGAGTGATTACTACCAATTCATATTTAATTTAATTTTAAATAGTAAAGTTATAACTTAGTTTAATTTTAAATACATGATTAAAACTGAAAAGCGTAATTTGAAGTTATATAAAAACGGCCATCAGCTCCATTATTAATACAAAAACATGTTTGCGTTTGTGTTAAACAAGTGAAAAAGAAAGTGGCATTTGTTAACTACGGAAGAAAAATAAAGCAGGTGCAGGTGTTTTAGTGTCACTACTTAAATGTAATCTCCCTATTAATCCAAACATAGACCATTTTTTAAATTCAACTCAATTGTTTTAGGCACTTTATAAATTCAAAGAATTTTGATACATGGAACAATGTGTCTACAAAACAACATGTAATTCTCAAATACCTCAATACATCAAATTAAAATCACTTTTATTTCCACAAAAGTACAAAATAAAATATACATATGAAGCAAATACAAAATATATTTCATGAAACCAAGTTTTCAAGCAAAATATCACTTAGTTTCCATAATTTACATCATATAAAACAATAACTTAAAATAACCACTTAAAAGACATATCAATAGCTATTTAGAAACTAATCCTGAAAGTAGAGTAAAACCAAAATTAAGTTAAACAAATATTTTACCTGATTTAAAAAATGACATTTATGAGGGGAAACAAGCCTATATGGGCGTCAGAGGCTTGTGCGTAGGCTCGAGTTGTTTTTTAATTAAAATTAAGTATGACCTGTAAAATTATGAAGTGTAATTAATTGTTATTTTAATTTGGAATAAACTATTCATGTGTTATTATATTGAATACTGAATCAAAAATTAAAATTTATGTGAGAAAATAACACAAATTTAAAGATAATAAAACTGTAGAGAAGGTGCTGATGCGTTAAAGGTGAAATGCGGCATAATAATACTACTAGATAATTACATCACCAATCTCTTCTACTCTAAATCCCAGTATCTTGTAAGATATACCACAACATATTGAGCGACTTAAATCCAAAAAGCTAGATCTCTGACCTAGTTTGAAATCAACCTTAACTTAAAATCAACTGGGAAGCTAGAGTTTGTTTTTTACTATGTAAAATAAATTGCCTCTGTCAAAAGTTCAAATTTGTTGTGATGTGTATAACGATCATTTCAGTATAATTATGCCATCTTCAGATACAATGCCACAAAGGTTTCAATGAACTTTATAATACAAAAATAGTATAAATTTGTTTTTTAACTTAAAATTCCCAACTAATTCCAAGTTAAACACTTTTGATTTTTATATATCAAAAGGATTTGTTATGTCAGATACAAAAACTAAATGGAATAAGCTGCTTTATAAATTAGGATCCAAAAATAAAATATAGTGAACAAATTACAGAGCCTATAAACAAAGCCAAGCCACAGTGAGGAGTCTGCAGGAGAGTTATCATCATAAAGACTATGATGATTATCATCACTGGTCTATTAACGTTCAATGACGCAGTTTTAGCGGTAAGGTATTTTCAATGAAACAGTCCAAATCAGAAAATATAGGATGAAGACTGTAATGTAAAATTATGTAAATTGATCAACTCTACTCTGCATGTAGCCAACTGTTTTGTATTCCAGCTTTGTGATAGATTCGTACTTTTTTTCACATTAACAATAATTTGTGAATACATAAACCAAACAAGGCGATACGATCACATCACAACTGTGTTGACAGCCTCAGTTGATGTAAAAATGAGACTATGGTTACATAAAATATAGGTAAAGTCAGAAAGCCCGTACACAAACTCCTCACCACAATACTCGTATCTCTGTATTTAAAAGTATTATTTTTTACTTTATTACTTACGAACATATGTTCAATCAACATGCAATCACAATCTGTTAAGATGTCAGTGAGCTTCGGAGCTGGAACACGAAGTGTACAGGGGTGCCTCCTGATTACTTTTTACTCTATGATTTCGGAACAGATATTAACCAACATGCAATAAAAAAACTGTTATGATTTTAACATTTTAAATTAATATGAGACCTGATAAAAAGGTTGTTGATAATTAACAGACTTCCAATTAATTATCAGAACTCCTATTTCAATACTCGCTAAACAGAATTTGTTTGATTTAATTGGTCTCTCGCAATATTAACTCATTGTTTTGGAAACCTTATTTTTTTACAATTGCAATTACGAGTAAAAGTAATTATTCAATGGTACTTTTGTCAAGTTTGTTTTTCTGTTAATAAGTTAACTATATTATTGTTACAAACTATTCGTTTTAAATCACTACCTTGTTCTACGATTTTTATATATCAACGTTTAATGTTTTTGTTAACCTTTGGAAACAAGGCTATGAATGCTATACTAATCATTGAGACTGTTTATATTCATTTTATAAAAGAGAAAGACAGTAGAAAGAGACAGAGAAAACGACAAAATAAAAACCAAACAGTCCTATCAAGCTTAAATATCTATATTATTAATTATCTGTACTATCCTGTTATTACTATTACACCAAAAGTGTGCTAGAATTCCTATAGTTATATACTGAAAAAATGACTTACACATACTTTATTATTCGAATAATATCAACAAAATTAAAGTGTGTTTTTGTTTGTTAATCATTACATAATGGCTTAATGGCTAACTGGATAGCAACAATATTGATAACATCAGCAAGTTGCAACTTGAGCACGCCATGTATCATACATACTTGATGGAGTTAAGTTTCCCCGTGTAGGCAGAACATCTGTGGTTTTGTTACATTTCACCACAAGTAATAAATCTATTCGATAATAAACTAGTATTCAATTGATCAACACATTTAGGAAAATATAGAATACAAATAATTATTTATACATTCAACATTTTAGCAAATAGAATTAGGTTGCTTAACATACAAGTATTTTCTTAAAAAATCACGTTCAACACATTAAATGGTGTACTGTCCATGGTTCACTCATTGTACATTCACTAATTGCCGTATTTCACAATGACAGTGTGGGGTTTGAAAGTCTTTTCAGTATGGGACGAAGTGTTGGTCTAAACCACCCCATTACAACACTCGCTACACTGCAAGCTCTGTTAGTTTGATGCTGTGTTTTTCGGATAAATGTTTAATCCACGTGTAATCAATTTCAGTTCTGATTTCGTAGAATCCAATCAATATCGGACCCGACATTAGATTGTTTCCCCTCAAAACTTCCTTTTTTATGTCATAAATCTTGTTTCAATATCTACATATAACTTTTTGTATGTCTGGTTTTGTCGAAAATGCTTTTTTATTAAATAACAATCATCATTGTTCAGATTTAAAAATTTAATACAATTTACGAAAGTAAATAACCTTTTAGTTTGATGTTATTAAACTTGGCTTTAAATCGTTCACCATAATATTTCTACTACTTTTGTGTTTATTTTACTTATATTTTATTATATTTGAGTAGCATGATGTTTCATATTTCATTTAAACCAACCATGTAATATGCTAAAAGAGAATTTATAACAATATGGAAATCATGTGCATTAAAATGTTCAAGTGAAGCAAATTGTATAAGGCTTAAGTTAGTTTTTAATCATTGGTCATTTTACAAATATTATGTTATTATAAGTGGAAAGCTGAATTTTTTTTACCTTTGTTATTTTTCTGAATACAATTTATTTTTGTTTGAACAACCTGTAAAAGGCAATTAGGTTAGTACTGAATGATCCCTTTACTAAAGTGTTTTTGTCTTCATTAAGAGAAGATTGGTCGACGTTTTTAGGAATGCCAAATCACAGAGAGTTAATGTAACTCATCTGGAAAGCAGTTGATTACTGAGGTTGTCGTTTTTATCTCATCAACGTGAAGATAAACCCTAAACGAAACTTGGCGCTGATGATCCTCGGCAGATCACCTGTATCTTATGTAATCACAATTACACTTGATCTTTAACAAATACTTAATAAATTTTCCTAAAAGAAACAGTTACATCTTCAGTTATGTTCAAATTAATTATATTGCCATCGTCACTTGCTATAATGTATGTGTCATCTATAAGATTTTTATTTGTGATCAATATTTTACAATATTACACAAATAAAATTATGTATAACAATTCACAATAAGCTGTTAAATATACAAGATTTACACATTTATGACAATGTTTTATTTTGCACTGATTGAAGGAAAAAACCAGAACAAATATTTGGTTGAATTTTAATTAAATATTAATCATGGTAAACACATAGTCAAAGTTACATAGTTTATAATGTAGAGTAGCAAGTGTTGTAATGGGGGAAGTTTTGTCAGCCAATTCCTGTCAGTACCAACATGTAACACACTAAAGACACTTCAAACTGTGAAGAACGACGTTTAGTCAAACAACGTTTACTGGTCGAAGTATAGTTCATAATGTAGAGTAGCAAGTGTTGTAATGGGGGAAGTTTTGTCAGCCAATTCCTGTCAGTACCAACATGTAACACACTAAAGACACTTCAAACTGTGAAGAACGACGTTTAGTCAAACAACGTTTACTGGTCGAAGTATAGTTCATAATGTAGAGTAGGAAGTGTTGTAATGGGGGAAGTTTTGTCAGCCAATTCCTGTCAGTACCAACATGTAACACACTAAAGACACTTCAAACTGTGAAGAACGACGTTTAGTCAAACAACGTTTACTGGTCGAAGTATAGTTCATAATGTAGAGTAGCAAGTGTTGTAATGGGGGAAGTTTTGTCAGCCAATTTCTGTCAGTACCAACATGTAACACACTAAAGACACTTTAAACTGTGAAGAACGACATTTAGTCAAACAACGTTTACTGGTCGAAGTATAGTTCAAAGGAAAGGAAATGTCTACCAAGAAACTGCGTGGTTTAAGAAAATATGAATTATAAATGTACAAAAATGAATTATTAAAGAAAAATATTTTAAATTTTGTTAAATTGGAACGCTTATTACAAGATTTTGATAATATTGTAGGTAATATATTTTTAATTATAATTATTTAACCTCTATTGACATCCTAAAACCATCATGCAACACGTTTCGATGAGTTAAAATACGCACATAATAATCAAGTACACAATGACATTAAAACACGGATTTGAGTGGACTCGTCATGTCAGGTAGTGTGTATTTTGTACGTGACTATTTATAATGTGTTTATTTATACTTCATCGACAACTTGCAAGAGTATGAAGGTTTCAGATGGAGCATCAGGGACTCCGAAACTTGTCGCACGACGATTTTAGAATATTAATGAATGTAAACTCCTTTGTAATCTAAGATTGATATTCATTAGTTGGCAAAATCAATATTTTTGACAATACACAAATGTAATGCTTAAATATAAAACACATAATTGAAATGCTTCAAAAATTTATACTAACTACATTTTCAATATTTCAAGTATCAAAACCATCCAAATACGGTAATATACAGGGTGTCCAGCTTTGAATGTCGTATATTTTAGAAGATTGATTGTCAGGTCAATACAAGCATATAATTCCGTATAGCATGTGCCCTTTCTCGATTCCTTTTCTGTCTATGTATGTGTTTTTTATAAAAATCCAAAAATCCCAAAAAACCGTTTGACATACAATAATGCATTTTCGTATGAAATTATGAAAGTTTATCTTGAAAATATATATCGCATGTAGAAAGGCTCAATGACTAATATAAAAAAAAGTCAACAATAAAAATAACCAAATAACCAACACTTACAGACAAATTAGAAGATTATTCAACAACAAAGCAAAAATTCAATATCAATAATAATTGGTAGTCAACAGTATTTTGTGAAAGGGTAGAATGAGGTAAAATACAAATAAACTCAATAAAATGGAAACAGTAATGCAAAAGTGAGCGCTAGTTTATATGTCTAAATCTGAGATAAAAAAAAACAAGAGTACAGGTCAAAAAAAGGTAAATTTGATGTAAAATTATGATAATTTTATACCTTACAGTCACTGTACAGTATTACTGATGCAAGGTTAAGTACTGTCAGGTATGGATCCTATACTGCTGGAGTGCCCGTACCGTACCGCTCACGTTAAGTACAATGAGCTTGTCAGCTGGACAGCCACTTACCAAAGTGATAGCATCGTAGCTCCATATCATGACCCCCAAGTAACAGAGTACCCCGGTCTTCTACGAGACTTTGCATCCAACAAGGTGGACTAAGTAGCCTGTTTTGTGTCAAACTGTATGGCTCAAAACGGCTGGCTTTAGTACACACAAGAAATACAGAGGTATTTAGGTATGTCTATTGAATACACCAGTTTAAAATGGTGGCTGTCTAAAAATTTCAAAGACAAATATATATATATATTTTACCAAACAGTATTAAATCACAATATTTGTAGACTACGTTAATCAACAGTATGCCAATTTAAAATATCGGGCGATAAATAACAGAGAAAACTAATTTGTTGTGATTGAAAGCACTGTTATTTGGGTTAGAGTACTCATTATCTGGATATAAGTTCAGTAAGCAGACTGTATACAAGTTATCACAAAATCACAATACAGACAAATATAGGACGATATTATATGACCAATGCTCTAAGGCATGTTCAAATTTACCAAACGCTACTTAGGTCGATGGCACAAGTCGTAATGTAACAACTCTAACTGGTTTTCCTTCATTGCATCCATTGGATTGGAATCTTTTCTTTAATTTCAAAATACCACAAGCGTTATGAGTTTGAATATTTAAAAAAATTGAATTTTTCCTAGTACCTTCAACAAATTTTTATACTACTACTGTGTTGAAGAAATAAAGAATTTGATACTTATCAGTGACTGTGGAAGGATTGATACGGGGAACAAAAAAGGTTAAATTTTCTATACTCACAGATGTCTTACTTTTAACAAGCTGGTTACTAGAAAGTAAGAAAGGTGCGTGAATTGGAAAGTATCATTTCTTCTATATGTTGCCTCTAACTGTGATTGTGTTTTTTCTTATAAAAAAATCTCTCGCCAATTTACAAGGGCCTTGTAGGCCTGTGCGTGAACTTTATTTAGCGAGTCAGGTACCAACCTTTAGCTTAGTTGGGGATTCAAACTTTACACGTACGAGAATGGATGGTCAACGTTTTTCATTACGACGCTGAATGAATCAAACTTCAACAATATGCCAATATATTTAATAAACATGGACCAATAATTAGAATGAGGTTATGAAGTAGAACCACATTTGAACCCGAAGACTAATAGACGCATTTAGAGTGTATTTGGGAGCCACCACAGAGGCCTGACACTGCTGGAAAACAACAACAAATACTTCCCAAAAACACTAAGATAAGAAGACTTTGTTCAACCTCCAATTCAAACTGTTTATATGTGCAGACCTTAATAGTAATAAAAACATAATAAACTCATTTTTACCTATAGTAATATCCATTAATTGCATACTTTTATGTCTACCAGTAATTTATTTACTTCGATGGTTTGTCTCATGATTCATTCATTATTTTAATTTTATTATATTTATAAGTAATATGTTCAAATCATGAATTCATTAAACATTAGTAGCCAACTACGATCATTTGTGTAGTGCGTCTGCCCATGGTACTGATCATGAAGACATGGGTGAATATGGATTCCAAATGTAGTCTTTGTCATAAACTAAGGCGACTATTAAGGAATAGTTCATTTGTCATTTGGCTATTATTTAATGACACTTTGTCCGTAGGAACACGATAAACAACCAGTGGTCGACCCCTTTCAAAATGTGTTATGACTCTGTCTGGGATCGAACTTCACTGAGAACCTTTAGCTGTCGAAGAATTGATAGGGGGAACAAAAAAGTTCAATTTTCTATAATCAAAGATGTCTTACTTTTAACAACTTGGTTTAAATAGTGACCAGAAAGCCAGAAAGGTGCATAAATTGCAAAGTCTCATTTCTTCCATATGTTGCCTCTAATTGTCATTGTGTTTTTTAACCAACCATGCAACAGAGTCGTACCAATATATACCAATTCGTATACTATGGAGTGTGATTGTTAGGGGCTTGATCAAAGACGATTTATAGAGTTTAACTGGAAATAAATGGGGTTGGAGATTTTAATTCGCAGCAATCATTTTAATGTGTGGTTTAATGTAAATCCGAGTAGACTTTGTACACTATATAGTGACTCGAACATTTGAGCCAGTAAAACTTACATACACGTGAAGTAAAATCCTAACTTTGTACACTATATAGTTACTCGGACATTTTAGCCAGTAAAACTTAAATACACGTGAAGTAAAATCCTAACTTTGTACACTATATAGTGATTCGAACATTTTAGCCAGTAAAACTTACATACACGTGAAGTAAAAAAATAACTTTGTACACTATATAGTGACTCGAACATTTGAGCCAGTAAAACTTACATACACATGAAGTAAAACCCTAACTCTCTACACTATATGGTGACTCAAACATTTGAGCCAGTAAAACTTACATACACGTGAAGTAAAACCCTAACTCTACACTATATAGTGACTCAAACATTTGAGCCAGTAAAACTTACATACACGTTAAGTAAAACAATAACTTTGAACACTATATTTTATAGTGACTCGAACATTTGAGTCAGTAAAACTTACATACACGTGAAGTAAAACCCTAACTCTGTACACTATATAGTGACTCAAACATTTGAACCAGTAAAACCTACATAAACGTGAAGTAAAACCCTAACTCTACACTATATAGTGACTCAAACATTTGAACCAGTAAAACCTACATAAACGTGAAGTAAAACCCTAACTCTACACTATATAGTGACTCAAACATTTGAGCCAGTAAAACTTACATACACGTTAAGTAAAACAATAACTTTGAACACTATATTTTATAGTGACTCGAACATTTGAGTCAGTAAAACTTACATACACGTGAAGTAAAACCTTAACTTTGTACACGATATAGTGACTCGAACATTTGAGTCAGTAAAACTTACATACACGTTAAGTAAAACAATAACTTTGAACACTATATTTTATAGTGACTCGAACATTTGAGTCAGTAAAACTTACATACACGTGAAGTAAAACCTTAACTTTGTACACGATATAGTGACTCGAACATTTGAGTCAGTAAAACTTACATACACGTTAAGTAAAACAATAACTTTGAACACTATATTTTATAGTGACTCGAACATTTGAGTCAGTAAAACTTACATACACATGAAGTAAAACCTTAACTTTGTACACGATATAGTGACTCGAACATTTGAGCCAGTAAAACTTACATACACGTGAAGTAAAACCCTAACTTTGTACACTATATAGTGACTCGAACATTTGAGCCAGTAAAACTTACATACACGTGAAGTAAAACCTTAACTTTGTACACGATATAGTGACTCGAACATTTTAGCCAGTAAAACTTACATACACGTGAAGTAAAACCTTAACTTTGTACACTATATAGTGACTCGAACATTTTAGCCAGTAAAACTTACATACACGTGAAGTAAAACCCTAACTCTGTACACTATATAGTGACTCGAACATTTGAGCCAGTAAAACTTACATACACGTGAAGTAAAACCCTAACTCTGTACACTATATAGTGACTCAAACATTTGAGCCAGTAAAACTTACATACACGTGAAGTAAAACCCTAACTCTGTACACTATATAGTGACTCAAACATTTGAGTCAGTAAAACTTACATACACGTGAAGTAAAACCCTAACTTTGTACACTGTATAGTGACTCGAACATTTGAGCCAGTAAAATTTACATACACGTAAAGTAAAACCCTAACTTTGTACACTGTATAGTGACTCGAACATTTGAGCCAGTAAAACTTACATACACGTGAAGTAAAACCCTAACTCTGTACACTATACAGTGACTCGAACATTTGAGCCAGTAAAACTTACATACACGTGAAGTAAAACCCTAACTCTGTACACTATATAGTGACTCAAACATTTGAGCCAGTAAAATTTACATACACGTAAAGTAAAACCCTAACCCTGTACACTGTATAGTGACTCGAACATTTGAGCCAGTAAAATTTACATACTCGTGAAGTAAAACCCTAACTTTGTACACTATATAGTGACTCGAACATTTGAGCCAGTAAAATTTACATACTCGTGAAGTAAAACACTAAATTTTAGGAAACTTTTAAAGATTTGCTTTGTGGTACAATGGATGAAGAATCGTCCAATCAGCTTACTCCATAGTTCCAGGGAGACTATTGACGCTACTTTCCTAGAATCCTTGTTCATAGTTTGTTGATGCAGATTGTGCACAGGGAATTTCATTAGTTTTATCTGGTATAAATGTATTGGTACTCTTATATTTTGTGACTGATGTTACACTAACATGGTACTTTGTACCCTTGTACGGGTGGGTGGGTCAGTTTTTGTGTACGAGTATGGGTAGGTCATAACCACTGTACCCTAATCCAAACGTATTCATTATTATTCATTGTAAGACGTCGATCGTCAAGATAGGGTGAATATGAGGGGCGAATGAGTGTAGATTAACGAGTGTAGTCATTGTTACTATCTAGGTTGACTGTTCCTCGGAAAGAGCTATTTAATAATAGTCCAATAGCCAGGTCAACTAAAGGACCTGTAGGAAGCCTTACGTGGAATCCGAAGCACGTGGTGTTGGTTTGATTTTCAGCTAACTGATAAGCCTGATCCTCAGTTCTCTTCCTTACACAACATCCGGACCTATACTATCATCCATCATGGACACCCAAGCCTTTACTATAGTAGTGTCCACGTCGATGGCAACCATTCAGTGGACGCCGTGTCGGTATTAAGAGGACCGAGCATAGAACACATAGCCTGTATAGGCTATCAACACTTGGAGATTGTATTAACGTCGGTTTGACTGATATCCTGAGGCAGCTGACAGCACTGACTAGTGCCACCATGGAGCTACTCTCCGCTTTGAGCCAGGAGTAACCAGTGGACGATCTGAGACATCGGACAATGTACGACACATCCCAGCAGCGTGTAATTATTGGCCAAAGCCTGGAATTACAAGCAAGAGGGGGAAGAACTAGCCCCAGCTACCGTGCAATTATAAACGTTGGTTGTATCTATGTTTTTGTTCTCAATATTATGGAAGGTGTTCATCAACTCTTTCAAATATTAAAATTTATATTACTTTATCAACTCCATACAGTTAATACGTTAGCTTTACACTTGATATAAGTTCTTATATTGTATAAAGTCACTGTTGTAACTTAAGCTATATCATAAATCTTCCTGAGGGAGTCATATTGCCCAATATTGGATGTAATAAAACACAACACACGTTCACGTCCCACGCGTATTTGAGAATCACTCCACAGAGACGTTGGCATTAATGCAGACATTTCAAAAACTGCTGCGTGTAATGCATATGCATAATAAACAAATAAATTAGTAATGTTTTTAACCTACTCGAGTAATTAACGATACATTTGTGAAAAAATAAGTACTGAGAACTAAAATGATCCCAAAATACGATTATAGTAGTTCAGTGAGCTTCAATTTGTTTCACTGCACAGTTCGAGTAAATAGTAAGAACAATGGTAATTTTTTGACAGGGCACCAAATTCCTCACGTAGACGGAACACGGAAGAGGATTCTATGAGTATGGTCTGTACACAAAGTAGTATGGTGTTCCCTTTTCATTTTCACTTTTTCAGTTGAAAAAGTGAATAGCCTTTTCATGAATAGCCGTAGTTCTGGATATTCATGAAGTGCTTGCATAACAAATACCGATTGCTCAACGGTTTGACTGTGACCTTGCTATAAATAAACACTTCATGAATGTGTTAAAATAGAGATATCCATTCTCTCGATCAAGAGAAAAAATTTAAGAGAAAATAATTTTGAAATGTAAATCCAATACATTAATATTAATTGATTGGTCGAATAACAGAGACTACTATTGATCAAACAAAACGATGCCATTCCATAAAACGTTCTTAGCAGGGATAACCTCAACGACGCTAAACCTGTACCCCTGTCATAACTATTGCGGTCACATTGCAAAACATTGATGAACACAATCGATAATAATACATCAATACTTCACATCAAACGACCTTATTGGGAATAACTCCGGAACGAGTAAATACCAAAACGCTAACATTACATCGAACA
The DNA here is from genome assembly GCA_035578905.1 of Stictocephala bisonia. Taxonomy (NCBI): domain Eukaryota; kingdom Metazoa; phylum Arthropoda; class Insecta; order Hemiptera; family Membracidae; genus Stictocephala; species Stictocephala bisonia. Next base: position 800,935 of record JAQJVL010000386.1, on the reverse strand, counting down.
TCCTCGGCTCCAATGAACATAAAGTGTATCATGACATGTAACATTTGGTCTATTAAGCCTCACCATTACTGAATATTCATACTCACTGCATTAAGGACTAATGAATGACAAACAACTGTCACTATCTATCCTTAGAAAGGATGGATTGAAAGGATAGACTGTCATATGACTTTACCTCTTCATTAACTAGGTAACATGAATATGCACTACGCCTTTCGACTTAAACACTTGCAACAGTGACAATATATTCACTGAAACACAAGACCAGGCACCTCTACACCCTAGCGACAATCTATTCACTGAAACACAAGACCAGGCATTTCTAAACCCTAGCGACAATCTATTCACTGAAACACAAGACCAGGCACCTCTACACCCTAGCGACAATCTATTCACTGAAACACAAGACCAGGCACCTCTAAACCCTAGCGACAATCTATTCACTGAAACACAAGACCAGGCACCTCTAAACCCTAGCGATAATCAACTCATTGAAACATTTCACTTCTCCATTTCTCTCATCTTGTTGTTAACAACATGAATGTGAAAGTGAACGTCCCTCTTAATATGTACATAAGACTATCTACAGTCTCCATAGACTTACAGATCCTACCATATAAACACACCTGTGGTGACCGTCATCCTGTTGATATGCTTCTCATCTCAAGTTACTCCACATATAAGATTATCTTCAATACGTTTTAAGAGAATAAAACTTTCCTTGCCAATGTACATAGGCTTGCACGTATACGTTTGAAGTTTATTCAATGGTTGATAAAAGTATGTCAAATCAGTTGTGGATTCGGACCTTGGTTTTTGCACTCCACAGTCCAAAGACTCATCACCGACCTTCCACGTCGAGAAATATCTACATTTTTCTATTTAGTTGGTTAGTTAAGTAATAAAGTGTTAACAAATCAATTATAGTATAAATTACTAGAATGAAATATAACATATGTTGTTTATAAATTAATAAAAATGATCAGTCAAATATCATTACACGATAAGATTTATATATGGTTAATTGTGTATAACAAGTATGTAAGAAGTGGTCGTATTGTACCTAAAGGTGATCATACTGACCTACTGATTGACTGTGTGTGCAACTCGAGGGGGTGTTGTGTGACAGCAATGTGTGTTGCTTGACCTTGCTGACCTTGGAGCCTCAATTATTAGAAAACAACCAACAGTAACAACTAACAGATTGGATGATGTGTAAGGTATGGTCTCCATTTTTTATTTATTTACTTTTTTAATTTATTTCCTTCGTTTTAACAGTGTTTACTATTATATTCTCACAAAATACTCCATACAAAGTGAAGTACAGCAGCTTATATGTTTAAAACAAGGATTTTTAAATACTGTTATTTTCAAATTTACAAGCAGCCCCGAGTGTGAACTCGGAAGAAGCTCGGAAGAAGATTAAAACCGAAGAAGATTCGGCATTCCAAAGTCTTAACCAATAAACCACCTTGTCTTTGTATTGTGTTTCTACTTCTACAGTTGTGTATGGATGCAAGGAAAATTACAATTACATAAACTTTTTTACTGATACTGAAAAAAATCATACTTAAATGACTTTTCTTTCTTTTCGTTGAGGTTTTGATCAACTCAGAAATAAGTGTGAACAGCTTTTATTACATCGTTATACCAACAACCATTTGACTGTGCAAACATACTATTGTAGTATAACATAGTCAACAAAATAATACTTCACTTGAAGTGCCAGTTGTAGGATACTTATGGGGTTGACTTACTGTACGGGTCAATATACAGCTCTGTATTTGATAGTAGAGTATCTGTTTTAGATATCATCGTACTCATAGTTCGATATTAAATACTCATTTTAGAATAACAAAGAACTCGTTGCACGATTCTGACGTAATTAACGGTTTAAAATAAAAAAAAACACAAGTTTTCCTCGAACTGAATTCTCAATCAACAAATATGGAAATTTAAGAAAATGATTACATTTTACCGACAAATTACTTCATCATTATTCCTAAAATAATGATGAACGTCCAGAAAAACACCAGCAGAGAACTGCAGATAAATAATGAACAATTCATTGAAACTCTCTTAGACTTAGCAAAACAAGGGTTAAATTCAGTGAATTACCTGAAACCAAAAAAGGCCCTGTTGGTATAGGACGTGGTGTCCAGATCCACGATGGTTAAGTAGTGACATGCAAGCTATTCCAAGTTCCAAAAAGCAACGTACACCCAATATAGCTATTCGATTCCATAGACGCTCGGAAGAAGTCTGGCGAATTTGTAGATAAATAAAGCACTCAACAAAAACATGGTGGACTAGAACAAGGATAGAAAAACTTATATTATTGAGCCCAAAAGAAGGGAGTGTTAAAATATTACAAAGTCAGAGGGAGAAAGATACAATCAACGCGCTCATTAATGTTGGCCTCAACAGTTGGCTTTTGTTACTGAAGTATCTTGTGCAAAACTCGAATAATCTTATGCAATAACAAACAACGTAAATGGTCAATTAGTGTAAACTCTTGATCAATTGCAAATAAATTATTGCAAAACATTAAAAGTTTCACTGATCAAATATTTCTAGTCATTAAAATGAGCTGTAAAATATGGTCTTCAGTAATTTCTATTCTGAAAAAAAAACCATTAAAATATTCCATTTAATTTAAAAAAATCCCATAAATCTTTGGATGGTAGCTTAAAATCAATGGACAAGCTCCTATTTGTGTGTAATTTTTAAAATAATGGGAAGTAGTACAACATTTCACAACTTAATTATTTGGTAAAAAGTTAATTACATAGTATTCTTAGTTTTATCACAAAAAATAAAACGACAGACAATTTTATGATTTAAATTATGTAACAGTATAGTATTATATAGTATACTATATATACTATACTATAATATATAGTAAATATAAAACAAGCGTATAGTACTGTTTTATAGTACTTTTGATAATGTAAATCACATATATTACATAGAAAGATCAAGATCGCAATAAGAGTTAAAATTATATAGACGAAAATGTTTTTAACGTGTTTCAAATAGTCACTCGATTAATTAGTTATCGATTATTAATTTATCGATGCAAATTAATACTTCATAGGGCCAACCTTTCAAAGCACAAATTTCTCTCTCTCTCTCTCTCTCTCTCTCTCTCTCTCTCTCTCTCTCTCTCTCTCTCTCTCTCTCTCTCTCTCTCTCTCTCTTTTTCTTTTTTTTTTTACTTAGAAGTTATAAGGCTGGTTGGCAGCAGCTCTCCATGCTTATCGGTGTCTGCCTTTCTCTTTAACTCGCAGTAGGAATCACACCTCATATTCTGTAGTATCTGCTTCATGTACTCCAGCAGTCTTGGTCTTCCTCGGCAACTTCTCCCTTATGTAGCTCCTTCAATTATCTTTTTTATCATACTGTCATGTCTGATTATGTGGCCAATAAACTGTACTATTCCCCGTTTTAAGCATCTTTCCTCTCCTTCTCTATTGAACATTTCTTCGTTCGTTAGCATTTCTTTCCAAATGATTTTAAAAATCCTTCATAGCACCAGGCCTTCTCTCTTCTCTCACGCCCACTGTCCAAGATTCACTTCCATAGGTTGCAATCCTCCACATTTATGTCTTCAGCATATACTTCCTTAGCTCAAGGCTAATATTATTTGAAGTGATAGGTTCTTATTTTTATTAAATTCATTTTTAGCCTAGGCAATTCTGCTTACAATATCCCTATAGCTCCTTCCATTATTTGTTATTTTATTGCCCAGATAATTGAATTAACTCACCTGTTTTATTACTCCATTCCTCAATATCATTGGTATGCTGTCCTCTCTGTCTCTACTACATACTAGAATTTTGGTTTTATTAGTATTTATTTTCATAGTGAATAAAATCTATTAGTATGTGAATGTAAAAACTAACTTGTATCCTTCAGCGCAACTGAATTGTCGGTAAATCCCTAAATCCCAAAGCGGAGTTTCACAAGGTTCATTTTTTGTTTATATTTATTTAGTGAACTAAACAACACATTAACTGCAATGTTTTTTATTCGTCAATATAATTTTGTTTCATCTAAAACCGAAAAGTGTAATAAGTTCAGGTGTGATGTTGGCAATTATTGGAAAACAACCAACACTCACTAACTATAATGGATTGGATGTCATTTAAGTATATCCATCAAAAGTTAAAATTATATCGACGAAAATGATTTCAGCAATGTTAAAAGTCACTTACAATCGATATAAATGAAAACTTCATATGCCTAACCCTTCAAAGTACGAATGTACATAAATAAAACTAATACGTACTGTATGTGAATGTATAAACGTATAAATGTATAAATGTATGTATCATTTTACAAACACAGGTTTAAAGCAGTTAGATATCCCTACGTGCAGTTGAATTGTTGTTAAATCACGAAGCGGAGTCCCAAAAGGTTCAAGTTTTTCTTTAACTGTAATTTTAACGAATTCATCGACGTCATTTTTATTCATCTAAAAAAAGTGTTTTAAGTTTTAGCTTAACATGGAGCTGAATTTGGTATTTTAAAATAAATTCCATATTGGTTTACAATGGTTAAGCAGAATTACCTATTATATAGTATTGTAAACCTATACAAAACATTTTTTATGTACAGTGTTTAAAACAGAACATTTTGATTAAATTAATGTTTTACATACCAAAGAATGCAGAGCCAGTTTTCTATCAATTCTGTTTGTAATTTTTCATTATAGAAATGCGTGGAAAAGGTAAAAGCTGTTTGAAAATGTAGAAATTGTTTCGTTTCTTCCCCCTGTCCTCCAAAATATGTTCATGGGCAATAATTTGTTTTGATAACATGATTTATTTATTTATTATTATTTTTGAATATTGTGTTTCCCTATGATCCACTATTGTATTCAGTTTATGACCATTCAAATTTAGGCATTCAAACATCACGATGTAAACATTGCTAAATGCCGGCCCGACGCTCCACACTCGGCCTTCGGCCTCGGCATGTGATTTTTGACTACAAATAGTAGTAGATTAACTGTATATATCGTAAAATCACAATATTACATGTATTTGCAGTATCTCACTCACACTACTTGTGTCGCTACCAATTTATTAGTATAAACACCCTATGATATTACTTAGCATATTTGGAACGTGTTAATTAGGTTTTTTTTTAACAGCTGAATATTAAACTCATAGTGCATTATAATATTATTAAAATGTATCACTAGGATAGTGCCAAAAATATAAAAGTTTATTTATTTATAAAACATCTGTAATTAATTTATTAAAATCAACCCAATGTTATCCTTATGGAAAAATCTTTTAGGGGCGGTTTCTACTCCTTGGGTGTATTTTATCAAGATAAAAATACTTTAGTTGTTTTATTTAAGACCTAAAGAAACAGTGTAACAAATTTCAGCTATTTTACTACATAGGAAGTAGGAGAATTAGTCAGACTTTGCCTTTTATAGATACTTTGGTACAAAGCAGTGGTCATATTTACAGTAAAACAGTAGTGCTACCTGAGTTCATAAAATAAAACATTTCATTTTAAACAGGTTTTTACGAAGGAAATATATTTGTTTATTTTCTCAATAAAATCACTATTAAATGTGGTTTTATTGCCAAATAGAATCAATTTGTTGTTTCTTTGCTCCAGTAAAATCATTTTTATGTTGTATTCTTAATCTCAATAAAATCATTAAAAGCTGATTGGTTCTCTAATAAATTACTCGTAAATGTTTTGTCAGTTAAACATTTGTTTGAAATGCAACAGTTATCGTAAAACGCAAAATTATTAAATTTTATTTTATGGTGTCGTTTTAGAATACTTCCTTACATAATAAAATTTAAGTTCATTGCTTAAGTGAGCAAATGATATTTATCAGTATTCCAATAGATTTACTTTCAGTTATAAAAATCAAACATATAAAATAATACTTAATTGTTAGTAATATGTTTATTAGAAACTATTATTCACATTGATAACTACCATTACTTCTTCATTAGATTTATTCATAAAAACATAAATTTATAACTAAGAGGTTGATTATAATACAATAAAATGTAAATACAAACTAAAGTCATAATTTAATGGGCTATAAGAAAATTATTCATGGAGGTTTATACACAATAGTATACATATACAAAATTGATCAATAATAATACAAATTTTAAAAAATATATACATTTTAATTATTAAAATAAAAATAAATTGGTTTGTAGTATTCGAAATTATGTTTATATTAAGAAAAACAGTAATAAATCGATACAGCCAACAGTAGAAAAATACTATCTTACATAGTTATATATGGTTTATGTAGTCATTTAAATTATTACGTTTTCGTGATTGAAAATAATATTTGTCACAACTCGTCACATTTTTTCATAAATTATTACTCCGATTATTTATTACAACTGGTCGGTAGCGTAGTTGGTTCAATCCCAGCTTCATGTGCTAAAGGTTGTCAATTCGATCCCAATCAGTCATAATACATTTTGAGAAGGATCAGCTGATAACCACCGGCTGTTCATTTGTCATTGGACTATTAATTAATGACATTTTCTAAGGAATAGTCGGCCTTAGTTTGTAACAAAGACTAGATTCGCTCTCATACACTCATCTTACTCATTCAAAATCCATATTTGCCCATATTTTGACGATCGGCGTTTTATGAATGAATAAATAAATAAATAAATAAAATTCATAAACGTATCTTTAAAGTAACTCTTTGGTGTAGATACACCATACATATTGTTTGATCACAGAATACAATATTACAATTTTCGAATGTATGATGAATAATGCCATATTTTGTTTAAAATCGATCTCAAACGTAAATCCGTTCAAGGTTAGCTCAAACATCAGTAATATAATGATATGACTTATGAATATAACTAAAGGTAAACAAAATGATGAGTGATACTTACGAGAAGCCCATGGCGTTGACCGAGGATGTACTGAACTCCGCGTGGGCGGTCGGACGAACAAGGGAGGCAAAACACCACCCCCGTTGCCAGGCGACGAGGTCTGCTGTTGTAGTGGCTTTGACTCCAGCCTACTCGGCCGCGCCACATAGGATACTTGGGTGCCTCGGGGAAGGGATGCAAACAATATAAGAGATTAACTGTTTGTTGACACAAGTAGTTCGGCAACGAACTGCTTGAATTTCAAATCCAAACGTTCCATTGTCTGATTATGAATATAAAATCAAAGGATTGTTGAATATAATCGACACTCATCTGATATTTATCCAGTAATTTGGATCCAATTGAACAGTTAATTCAGAATTTCGATTTAGAATCCTTGTATGAAACGTGAAACTACTTTCTGTTAACGCCACTTTTTCATGGCCAATTTGAAAGTTACAAAAAGCGGCCAATTTTCTTAGTTGTGAATAATTGTATTAATTGTTAAATTTTTTCACCGTTAAGGGCACTTTAAGCCCTAATAGTACGTTTTTCATCTATAACAATAATATAGTGAGTGATTTTAATTAATCGAAAAGTAACAGCTGTTGGAATGTAAATAGCGATATTTTTAATATTGAGAAGGCTATACAGTAAGTTTGATTGTATTCAGCATGGTTGCCATCGACGAGCACATTACAGAAGTCTGGAGTGTCCGTGTTCGGTGGTAGTCAGGGTCCAGATTTTGTGTAGGGAGAACTGAGTATCAGGCTAGTCAATTAGATGAAAAAACTACGTGGTTCGGATTCCACGTAAATCTGTAGATCTCTTATCTGACATGACGGGCTATTAATACATGATAGTAATGAGTATTTACTCATCATAATCAAGATTTCACGACCACAGCGAGTGAAACATGCTACCAACCGGCATTTCCGAGGCCGAAAGTACTCATCACAGAGGATTACAGGAGCACAGCGAGTGATGGGGATGGCATGCGAAGTGTGCACAGGAGCACAGCGAGTGATGGGGATGGCACGCGAAGTGTGCACAGGAGCACAGCGAGTGATGGGAATGGCACGCGAAGTGTGCACAGGAGCACAGCGAGTGATGGGGATGGCACGCGAAGTGTGCACAGGAGCACAGCGAGTGATGGGGATGGCACGCGAAGTGTGCACAGGAGCACAGCGAGTGATGGGGATGGCACGCGAAGTGTACACAGGAGCACAGCGAGTGATGGGGATGGCACGCGAAGTGTGCACAGGAGCACAGCGAGTGATGGGAATGGCACGCGAAGTGTGCACAGGAGCACAGCGAGTGATGGGGATGGCACGCGAAGTGTGCACAGGAGCACAGCGAGTGATGGGGATGGCACGCGAAGTGTGCACAGGAGCACAGCGAGTGATGGGGATGGCACGCGAAGTGTGCACAGGAGCACAGCGAGTGATGGGGATGGCACGCGAAGTGTGCACAGGAGCATAGCGAGTGATGGGAATGGCACGCGAAGTGTGCACAGGAGCACAGCGAGTGATGGGGATGGCACGCGAAGTGTGCACAGGAGCACAGCGAGTGATGGGTATGGCACGCGAAGTGTGCACAGGAGCACAGCGAGTGATGGGTATGGCACGCGAAGTGTGCACAGGAGCACAGTGAGTGATGGGGATGGAACGCGAAGTGTGCACAGGAGCACAGCGAGTGATGGGGATGGCACGCGAAGTGTGCACAGGAGCACAGCGAGTGATGGGGATGGCACGCGAAGTGTGCACAGGAGCACAGCGAGTGATGGGGATGGCACGCGAAGTGTGCACAGGAGCACAGCGAGTGATGGGGATGGCACGCGAAGTGTGCACAGGAGCACAGCGAGTGATGGGGATGGCACGCGAAGTGTGCACAGGAGCACAGCGAGTGATGGGGATGGCACGCGAAGTGTGCACAGGAGTTTCCTAGTTTTATTATAAAATCGATGTTTCAAATCCTATTAAAACGTTATGCCCTATTCAGTGACGGTTCTATCTGGTATAAACTATATAGGTTCGTCCTGAATTGTTCTTATTCAATTGTAAAAGTGTGTCTAAGTTTTATGCCCTATTGAATATTCGACTCCGGATGTTTCATATCTAGTCGTAAATATAGATTTTATGTTTTAAATCCAATTTATCATTCGACCCTAAATGTGTTGCGAGTTACTGCATCAACTTAATTCAATATAACAACATGATTATGACATCCACTCAATTCCGACATATTGCGCAGTTTCAATTTGCCACCCCATTTTAATTACTACCTCTGGACTATGATTTCAGAGAATAATTAGCCAAGTGCATCGAGTTCGCCGTATTCAATCACGTGTATAGCGTTAAAATGATGTATTATAGGGCAGGTATTACATTGGCGATTTTGCATACAACTTAATAATTGGCATGGCCATTATAGTGCAGGAGGATATTAAATGATCCGTATTAGGTTTTAGTACTGCGCTTTGTTGTAAACTTAATTAAAGGGTCATGTTTGTAACACATTTACTATTGTAAGGCTACTTATTCCTAATCTCACTGTACATATACTACTTTTCATTTCTTTACCACCGATCAGAAAATGAATTTGTATTACTCATGTTTTTAGAGCAATCACGGAAAATACGAAAACAAGAATTCAACTTAGAGGTTGTCTGATGTAACTAGCGGAAATGTGTAAACAAACAATACCATATTCTTGTGGGCATGCTCATATATTTAATCTAAAATTAGCTTTCGGTAATTTACTAAATGGGCCTGACAGTAATCAGAATTATTTATGATGTTATTGTGATGAAGAAGTTGTTTGGTTATGTTGGGTACAATGAACATAAAAATAGATGTACAGTTAGAGAAAATATGTGTATTGCTTACTTTTTCAAAAACAACAGTAGCGTCTGATAACTTGTTAGACGAGGTATATTTTGTCAAGCAACCTCATACCTCACCAAACCCATCTAAACACTAAAACCCAAAATTCAATTTGGTAAATGATAAACTTCAACTCCGTTACTAACCTCGATATGACGAAGTTCGAATTTGATAATAGAATTAAAGCTCGAGTCCATCCAGTGAGAGAACAAAGAACGGATCTCCATTGTTTCGTTAGGTAATGTGACAGATACGTGTAATATTCGCACTGCAGTACAACGGAGTACGTTCAATTAATTCTATATATATGCTTCTGTAAGAAAGTGAAGGACGTAAATCCACTGCTTCATTAGAAAACGCGACAGTGACGTGATATACGCACTGCAGTACAATGGAGTTAATTCAATACAATACATGCTCCTGTAAAAAAAACAAAGGACGTAACTACTCTGCTTCATTAGTTAATGTGACAGTGACGTATAATATAGACACTGCAGTACGATGAAGTACGTTTAATACAATACATGCTCCTGTAAGAAAACAAAGGGCGTAAGTCCCTTATTTAATTAAGTAATGTGACAGTGGCGTGTGATATAGATACTGCAGTACAACGGAGTACGTTCTATTAATTCAATACAAGCTCCTGAAAAAAAAGACGTAAATCCCCTTCTTTATTAGGTAACGTGACAGTGACGTGTGATATAGACAATGTAGTATAATGGAGTACGTTCAATATAATACGTGCTCTTGTAAGAAAACAACGGACGTAAATCCCCTTCTTTATTAGGTAATGTGACAGTGACGTGTGATATAGACAGTGTAGTACAAAAGAGTACATTCAATTAATTCAATATATGCTCCTGTAAGAAATCAAAGGACTTCAAGGAAATCAAAGAAATCAAACTTCTCTGCTTCATTAGGTAACGTGACAGTGACATAGACACTGCAATACAATTGAGTACGTTTAATACAATACATGCTCTTGTAAGAAAGCAAAGGACGCAACTCCCATGCTTCATTAGGTAACGTGACAGTGATGACATAGACACTGCAGTACAATGGAGGACGTTTGTATCGTCTTTGGTTCAAGACAGTACACGTCGCTGTGAAGTTAATTATGTTTTAACCAAACTATACGACTTTAATGAATGGTTTTATTTATATATTTTATTATATGTTAAAAAGTTACGTAAATTACAAGAAACTTTAAATTGTACACATCATGTTTAACATTTTGTTAGTTATTGTGGAAGCCTAGTGCAGCAGGAGCTAAGCACTGTACAGAATCCCGGGAAAATGAGAGGCTGAGAATTATTATTTCAATCCATCTGTCCAGATCAGCCTTTATTAAACCAACGCGTTGCTTTTGATGAAATGTTTTTCAAAACCAAAAGTAATCTCTGTTTTTTAAGAGGCGCAGTAATCTACGTATTTAACAAATGTACATTACTATTTTGTTGTTTTTATATGTAATTTATATACTATTGATTGTCTTTATAGTCTTAACTTACAGATTAGATATACAATGTAAACAATAATAAAGATTTAAGAATAAAAATAATATTACTATTCTTGAATGTAGGATTCTGGAAATTAACACGATTAGTTGTTTACAAATAGTTTATATTTAAGAAGTTCTTCATGATCTTCCTAAAACTGCGATTATTTAAATTTCAGATAGGTAAAGATTACATATTTCGACAAAAGTGTTTTGGGGATAGAAATCAAACATTATTTATTTTAAGGGGGGAACTCGGGATCAATAACCTATCAAGCTCCCAGCCTCTGAAATAAAATCCGTGAGTAATAAATTAGCATTATTTCTTACATTTGACCTATGTAAAGAAATCTGTTCAATTCTGTTGAGCACCCTGTTTTATAGTTCAAAGGTCAACAACTACAATAACAAAATTACTTAAACCACAAAAATGTACACCAAGTAAAATACAAAAACAACGAACATGAAATAGAAAAGTAAAATACAAAAAATACGTATTTACTTTAACATGTACAGTTAAAAATCAAAGAAACACTCATTTAGGGTGTCAAATTACTAAACATTTCATAGGCCTCTTATTGCAACAAACCTACTTATTGACTCCTAATTAAATTAACATTTGATTGGTCTAATTAGATCCTATTTGTTTCTTATCTCACCAATTAAAACGGAGTTTATTAAGAACACGGGCTTACGCGTTGTTTATTATTTTCAAGAGAAAAAAGAATTACTTTGAATAAAGCTTCTACCAGAGAATTTAATTACTTCCTGAATATCAGAATTAATTATCGATTTTGATTGATTAAATAATACTAATTAAGTTTCCTGATAAAGTACACAATAGATCATCAAGGTTATTACTTAGGAGGTGTATATTTAAAAACAGGGAGATGAAGTTTGGTATTTGAATGTAGTGTGTGAGTTGCCAAACTGGCGCGTCTTTAATTAAATAATCTGATAGAAATTCGTCCAATATTGTAACGAATAATAAAGGAAAAGAATTTGTTTAGTGATTCAAACATAGTAATATTACAAATATTTAAAAAAGCATATTTTTCAATAAATATATTTTTATATAAATCCAAACAAAAGCATGGGAAAAATGATAATGGGGAAAAACGAGACCTTTTGTTGAGAGTGTAAGGAAAGGACCTTAAAGCTTTTAACAAAATGTTACGACCTCTGAAAATATCGCCTGAATAAGGGCTCCAACATAAAATTATACGACAAATAACGTCATCAAAAGACCTTATCCCTATAATTTATCTTAAACTATTCTAATACAAAAGACGTATTATATTTGAGATAAAAATTCCATTATGATCTTTTCAGTAATATGATATAAATAATAAACATATCAACAATAATCTTATAGTAAATTTTTCAAAATAACATTAATTTACTGATCAATATTTTTTTTATTTACATACAAATAAAATATTTATGTTCCCTAAAATTGTATGTAAGTTGTATAACACCTGAGACATATCCTGCGGAATAGATGGTAACCATTGAGAGGATGCCTTATGGGTATTAAGAGTGTTGAGAACAGAACCTATCATAAACAGTCTCCACAACATATATTCAAACATGTATATCAACATTTAAACTAAGTAAAGAAATGTAGAAAGATTAATTTATACTAAATGACAGTTAATAATTAATTGTTAACGTGATTGGAAGCAGACCTGGTACCTTAATACAGACCAATACCACTGTACGTGTATGGGAGTGTAGGTGGATCATTACCACTGGTCACGTATAGGTGGATAGGTGGGTCATAACCACTGAACGTGTATGGGTGGGTGTGTCATTACTACTATATGTGTATTGCAGGGTGGGTGGGTCATTACTATTATATGTGTATGGGAGTGTGGGTGGATCATTACCACTGGTCACGTATAGGTAGATAGGTGGGTCATAACCACTGAACGTGTATGGGAGTGTAGGTGGTAATGACCACTGGTCACGTATAGGTGGATAGGTGGGTCATAACCACTGAACGTGTATGGGTGGGTGGGTCATTACTACTATATGTGTATTGCAGGGTGGGTGGGTCATTACTACTATATGTGTATGGGAGTGTGGGTGGATCATTACCACTGGTCGCGTATAGGTAGATAGGTGGGTCATAACCACTGAACGTGTATGGGTGGGTGGATGGATCATTACCACTGGTCGCGTATAGGTGGATAGGTGAGTCATAACCACTGAACGTGTGTGGGTGGGTGGGTCATTACTACTATATGTGTATTGCAGGGTGGGTGGGTCATTACTACTATATGTGTATGGGAGTGTGGGTGGATCATTACCACTGGTCGCGTATAGGTAGATAGGTGGGTCATAACCACGGAACGTGTATGAGTGGGTGGGTGGATCATTACCACTGTTCATGTATGGATGGGTGGGTGGGTCATAACCACTGAACGTGTATGGGTGGGTGAGTCATTACTATTATATGTGTATGGGAGGGTGGATGGTTCATAACCACTGAACGTGTATGGGTGGGTGAGTCATTACTATTATATGTGTATGGGAGGGTAGATGGTTCATAACCACTGAACGTGTATGGGTGGGTGGGTGGATCATTACCACTGGTCATGTATGGATGGGTGGGTGGGTCATAACCACTGAACGTGTATGGGTGGGTGAGTCATTACTATTATATGTGTATGGGAGGGTGGATGGTTCATAACCACTGAACGTGTATGGGAGGGTGGATGTTTAATAACTACTGAACGTGTATGGGTGGGTGGGTTATCAGTACTGTATGTGTATGGGAGGGTGGGTGGGTCATTACCACCGTTCGTGTATGGATGGGTGGGTTATAACTACTGTATGTGTATGGTAGGATGGGTGGGTCATTACCACTGAACGTGTATGGGTGGGTGGGTGGATCATTACCACTGGTCATGTATGGATGGGTGGGTGGGTCATAACCACTGAACGTGTATGGGTGGGTGAGTCATTACTATTATATGTGTATGGGAGGGTGGATGGTTCATAACCACTGAACGTGTATGGGTGGGTGAGTCATTACTATTATATGTGTATGGGAGTGTGGATGGATCATTACTATTATATTTGTATGGGAGGGTGGATGGTTCATAACCACTGAACGTGTATGGGTGGGTGGGTTATCAGTACTGTATGTGTATGGGAGGGGGTGGGTCATTACCACTGTTCGCGTATGGGTGGGTGGGTGGGTCATAACCACTGAACGTGTATGAGTGGGTGGGTTATTACTACGATATGTGTATGGGAGGGTGGGTGGTTCATAACCACTGGTCACGTATGGATGGGTGGGTGGGTCATAACCACTGAACTTGTATGGATGGGTGGGTTATTCCTACTATATGTGTATGGGAGGGTGGGTGGGTCATAACCACTGAACGTGTATGGGTGGGTGGGTCATTACTATTATATGTGTATGGTAGGATGGGTGGGTCATAACTACTGTATGTGTATGGTAGGATGGGTGGGTTATAACTACTGTATGTGTATGGTAGGATGGGTGGGTTATAACTACTGTATGTGTATGGGAGGGTGGGTGGGTCATAACCACTGAACGTGTATGGGTGGGTGGGTCATTACTATTATATGTGTATGGTAGGATGGGTGGGTCATTACTGTATGTGTATGGTAGGATGGGTGGGTTATAACTACTGTATGTGTATGGTAGGATGGGTGGGTCATTACCACTACACATGTAGCTACTGTACTGTAACTAAATGTTGCCGGTAAATTATTTTAATATCAATTAAAATTAGAGGCTATTTCAGTTGCTGTGATTATTGTTTTTGCTTGATATAAGTTTATTGTATTAAAAAGTGAAAACACATTGTAAGTCCTGATGAACCGACCTTGTTTTGGAGTGATCGTAGCTAAAGGGCTAAGGGAGTGGCCAGCCATGACTTCCCCCGGTGAGACCAGATATATAGATGTCTACCCCTGTGCCTTCCGGTGGTTCGGAAGTCACATTAAGTTGGTGGTGGAACGAGCTTACAAAACAAAAATGAGCTCGTCTAAATAAGCAGGTGATGAGAACTGTGTCTTAATTGGACATATCTCCCCACCAAAAAGCATTCCATTCGAACTTTTTTTTTTTTATCGACCAATTATTTTCAATTGAAAAGTAACAAAAATTATTCCAGTTTTAAACTATTCGATATTACAAATTATTGAAATACATGTTTACAAACAATACAACGTCAAAAAGCAAAATTAATGTAATACGAGTATAAGTTCAAAATTTGAATTATTATGGTAGTTAGTTTCGATAACTCACTTTTGTAATCCTCAGAACAGAGAGACTCACAAATAAATACATTTCCTCAGAACACAGAAACTCAAAAATAAATACATTACCTCAGAACAGAGAGACTCACAAATAAATACATTTCATCAGAACAGAGAGACTCACAAATAAATACATTACCTCAGAACAGAGAGATTCACAAATAAATACATTACCTCAGAACAGAGACACTCACAAATAAATACATTACCTCAGAACAGAGAGACTCACAAATAAATACATTACCTCAGAACAGAGAGACTCACAAAAAATACATTACTTCAGAACAGAGAGACTCACAAATAAATACATTACCTCAGAACAGAGAGAGACTCACAAATAAATACGTTACCTCAGAACAGAGAGACTCACAAATAAATACTTTACCTCAGAACAGAGAGACTCACAAATAAATATATTACCTCAGAACAGAGAGACTCACAAATAAATACATTACTTCAGAACAGAGAGACTCACAAATAAATACATACCTCAGAACAGAGAGAGACTTACAAATAAATACATTACTTCAGAACAGAGAGACTCACAAATAAATACATTACCTCAGAACAGAGAGAGACTCACAAATAAATACATTACCTCAGAACAGAGAGACACAAATAAATACATTACCTCAGAACAGAGAGACTCACAAATAAATACATTACCTCAGAACAGAGAGACTCACAAATAAATACATTACCTCAGAACAGAGAGACTCACAAATAAATACATTACTTCAGAACAGAGAGACTCACAAATAAATATATTACCTCAGAACAGAGAGACTCACAAATAAATACATTACCTCAGAACAGAGAGACTCACAAATAAATACATTACTTCAGAACTAGCTGTGATACTGTGTAGTCAATAAACAATACTAAATTCGTAACTAACCACAGTAGTGACAATAGCTTGAAAAAATGTTGATTAAGTAGATATAGTCTGGAGCAATTTATGGTTAATTACTTAATTCGGAAAAGGGAGAAAACAATTGAAAGCGGTTAATTGAGGGTCGGACTTGGCAAATTCATTGCCTAGCAAACAGTCCATAAAACTTGGGCAATACTCAATTGGTGACTTATATGGGTACCTTAATTAAAATTATCCTGGGTGTAATATGTGTCATATATTTTAAGGATTCGCTATTCTTTTAAACATCTTTTAAAGCAACCTCATCAACTCGCTGCGCTCGTTCGAAACTTAAAATTTCTTATAAGCGTATGACCTAAAATGCGTCTGTCTGTGTGTGTGTGTGTTTTTTTTTTACATATATTTTCTAATCAACCATATAATGAAGATGTTAAAACATTTAACATATCCTATAACAGTGAGTAAAATTAATTTTTGAAAAAATCTATTTTTCTCTTCGACAATCTTGTAAATGGCGACTTATTAAAAACTATGTTGTTGAATTCCTAAAAACTACAACCTGGTGTATAGAAATGTTAAAAGAATCATAAATCTTCAAAATATAAACAATTTTGTTTTGAACGCACTCTACACTTCCTTGTATGGAATGTTTAGAGGAGTTTTTGACAAAAATGCCGTTAAAACTAGGTGTTTTGGAATCTTCTATAACGCACTACATATAGTAAAGAAGTTCAATCTCCATCCATCAGAAGTGGGATTTTATACCACGAGTAAAATCTTAGTGGCATTATATTGTTTTACTGTAATTTATGTTATTATGATTGTTAAAAATGTACTAATAATATATAATAATACTGTAATGTTGAAGTTTTACAGTTCCGTTTAAATTAAAGCATTCGTAAGTTGGCTTGGTCCTGTTTTATAATATAACAAAATAATTTTCAAAACAGTAACTATAAGTAAAACATCTTAATTTATTTACTAATTTTGATTTTTAAGGGTTGATTGTTTTAACTTAAATTTGAGTTTAATCAAAAGACGAGAAGGGATTGTAAATATTTAAAAAGTCGTATCAAAACCGTCGTCATATCGCCGGAGACGAGATCAGTTGGGCAGTATTACAGTTGGACTGTGTTCACAAGCTAGTGAGAGAGAAGGACAGTAGGTCAGTAAGGAATTACTGTCCTTAAAGAAGGTTGAAAGGAGTAATTAATTGCATGGTTTTTCCCTCAAAGGACTGTGTTTACCCTTAGATTTGTGGTCCTGAAACATCAATATCTCTCTGAGCAGTGTTTGTTTGGAAGTTTCCTCAGAGTAAACGGCATTATTAGATCGACATTGTTTAAGAGCTCAGCAAACTTGATTGGTTTTTAGAGGTTTGTTCTTTCAATTTGTGTTGTATTCGGTACTGGTGAATTAAAATATCTTCAATTTAGACATGACTGTATTAAAAGTATTGATAGTACATTTTAAATTTAATATGAGTTAATTAGTTTGTAAAACATTTATTATACCTATAAGATAATATAATTTCCACAATAATGCTATTCGAACCAAAGTCTACACAGCACTGATGGAAAATGTACATTCCAATGCACCACGAGAACGTTAGGTTCTATGTGAATACGACACGAGTACGATAGGTTCTATGTGAATACGCCACGAGTACGTTAGGTTCTATGTGAATACGCCACGAGTACGATAGGTTCTATGTGAATACGCCACGAGTACGTTAGGTTCTATGTGAATACGACACGAGTACGATAGGTTCTATGTGAATATGACACAAGTACGACAGATTCTATGTGAATATGATACGAGTACGACAGGTTTTATGTGAATACGCCACGAGTACGATAGGTTCAATGTGAATACGACACGAGTACGACAGGTTCTATGTGAATACGACACGAGTACGATAGGTTCTATGTGAATACGACACGAGTACGATAGGTTCAATGTGAATACGCCACGAGTACGACAGGTTCTATGTGAATACGACACGAGTACGACATGTTTTATGTGAATACGCCACGAGTACGATAGGTTCTATGTGAATACGCCACGAGTACGATAGGTTCAATGTGAATACGCCACAAGTACGTTAGGTTCTATGTGAATACGCCATGAGTACGATAGGTTCTATGTGAATACGACACGAGTACGACAGGTTTTATGTGAATACGACACGAGTACGACAGGATCTATGTGAATACGCCACGAGTACGTTAGGTTCTATGTGAATACGCCTACGATAGTTTCTATGTGAATATGACACAAGTACAACATGTTCTATGTGAATATGACACGAGTACGACAGGTTCTATGTGAATATGATACGAGTACGACAGGTTCTATGTGAATATGACACGAGTACAATAGGTTCTATTGTAGTAATATGCAAAGATTGCAATAGAGCTGCAGAAAAAATAAATAAATAAAATAAATAAAAAATAAAATATGGACGTTTGGATGTTATTTATTGATTCCAGGTAAAGACGTCGATCGTAGAATATGGCGAAATATGGGTTGTGAATGATTGTAGACAACTAGTGGGTAGTCTTGTTACTTACTAAGTTCAGCTGGTTCTTAGATAAGGGTATTTATTAATATCAAAAAATACACCTACAGATGCCATGGAATCCGAACTACACAGTAACTTACTGTTATAGTTTTCGACTAACTGATAAGACAGATACTCAGTTCCCTCCCTGGACCAACAACCCAGACATGTCTAGTAGTGCCAGTACAGATGGAAACCATTAAGGGTTACAGCACTGCGTGACTAGTGTTGGTAGGTTAATCTGAATGACCTAAAAAATAGCAGTGGTGTTATATGTCATAGGAATACGATGCAGTGATATTTGTAAATTAAAAAAATAAATTAAATAGAAAAAGCGTAAAATATTGTTTATAATAAAAGATTACCGTCTATGATGACAGCCATCACAAAACAAACTGAATTTATTTTTAAAATAACCATAATAATTCTGCTTTGAATAAATTTGGTTATTACTAAATGATTTGAAATTCAAAAGAGCAGTAGTAATTCACATACTTCTGCCGGCATCCCAAGCATTTTACTAGCCTGGCATTAAGGTTCATCAGGCCAAGTCGGTTTAATTAAGGCACCAATAATTATCAAAACGAGTACTGATAATTTATAAACATAAATTATATTGACCTTAATTAAACATTAAACTCAGTATCATCAACTTAAGATATCAATATATTTTACTAGGTAAAAGAGTTGCTGTCAATTAGAAATTCTGGGATATATTTTTCTTTGCACTTTTAACAATTAAATATATTTGATATCATAGTCCAAAAATGCATTTAAAAATCAGATAAATTTAGAATTTCAACAATTCTAAGAGTAATTTATATAAATTAAAACTTTTCGGTTTGTTGAATTTTATTCAAAGAGTGAAATACCGACCGTTAGCCCAGTGGGGATTCGAACCTTGGAAAACGCCCTCCGTAGTCCGAAGACTTGTCCACTGAACCATCACACATTGTTTTGTGTTCCTCTACTTCCTGCGCTTCCAGGACTGCATAAAAAACTGATAAAGTTGGCACTAGTGGTACAGTGCTGTAATCCAGCTAGGTGGGGACAAAATCTTGTGGAGATTGTAGGCAATAGGTTCTATGATTGGTCGTTTTAATATTCACACGGCGTCCACTTAATGGTTTTCATCGAAATGGACACAACTAGAGAAGTCTAGGGTGTCCGAGTTGATTGGTAGTCAAGGTCCGGATGTAGTTTAGGGAAGTGAACGTATCAAGTTTTTAATTAGCCGAAAGTCAGACCAATACTTCGTGGCTCGGATTCCACATTAAACTCTAGGTCCCTTAGTTCACTGGCTATTGGGCAATAAATAACTTAGAAGTTTGTAAAAAGACTACACAGTTCATACAAACTCATGTATACCTTCATATTCGCCTTAAGATACGCACAAGACAGTGTCGGTGTCGAATATCTGAGTAGTAATCTGAATAATAAAATAATAACTTTGTCACCTCTCTTGCATTGTAAAAAGACTACACAGTTCATACACACTCATGTATACCTTCATATTCACCTTAAGATACGCACAAGACAGTGTCGGTGTCGCATAACTGAGTAGTAATCTGAATAATAAAATAATAACTTTGTCACCTCTCTTGCATTGTAATCAGACTACACAGTTCATACACACTCATGTAATCCTTCATATTCGCCTTAAGATACGCACAAGACAGTGTCGGTGTCGCATAACTGAGTAGTAATCTGAATAATAAAATAATAACTTTGTCACCTCTCTTGCACTGTAATCAGACTACACAGTTCATACACATTCATGTATACCTTCATATTCACCTTAAGATACGCACAAGACAGTGTCGGTGTCGCATAACTGAGTAGTAATCTGAATAATAAAATAATAACTTTGTCACCTCTCTTGCATTGTAATCAGACTACACAGTTCATAAACACTCATGTAATCCTTCATATTCGCCTTAAGATACGCACAAGACAATGTCGGTGTCGCATAACTGAGTAGTAATCTGAATAATAAAATAATAACTTTGTCACCTCTCTTGCATTGTAATCAGACTACACAGTTCATACACACTCATGTATACCTTCATATTCACCTTAAGATACGCACAAGACAGTGTCGGTGTCGCATAACTGAGTAGTAATCGCATAATAAAATAATAACTTTGTCACCTCTCTTGCATTATAATCAGACTACACAGTTCATACACACTCATGTATACCTTCATATTCGCCTTACGATACGCACAAGACAGTGTCGGTGTCGCATAACTGAGTAGTAATCTGAATAATAAAATAATAACTTTGTCACCTCTCTTGCATTGTAATCAGACTACACAGTTCATACACACTCATGTATACCTTCATATTCGCCTTACGATACGCACAAGACAGTGTCGGTGTTGCATAACTGAGTAGTAATCTGAATAATAAAATAATAACTTTGTCACCTCTCTTGCATTGTAATCAGACTACACAGTTCATAAACACTCATGTAATCCTTCATATTCGCCTTAAGATACGCACAAGACAGTGTCGGTGTCGCATAACTGAGTAGTAATCTGAATAATAAAATAATAACTTTGTCACCTCTCTTGCATTGTAATCAGACTACACAGTTCATACACACTCATGTAATCCTTCATATTCGCCTTAAGATACGCACAAGACAGTGTCGGTGTCGCATAACTGAGTAGTAATCTGAATAATAAAATAATAACTTTGTCACCTCTCTTGCACTGTAATCAGACTACACAGTTTATACACACTCATGTATACCTTCATATTCGCCTTAAGATACGCACAAGACAGTGTCGGTGTCGCAAAACTGAGTAGTAATATGAATAATAAAATAATAACTTTGTCACCTCTCTTGCATTGTAATCAGACTACACAGTTTATACACACTCATGTATACCTTCATATTCGCCTTAAGATACGCACAAGACAGTGTCGGTGTCGCATAACTGAGTAGTAATCTGAATAATAAAATAATAACTTTGTCACCTCTCTTGCATTGTAATCAGACTACACAGTTTATACACACTCATGTATACATTCATATTCGCCTTACGATACGCACAAGACAGTGTCGGTGTCGCATAACTGAGTAGTAATATGAATAATAAAATAATAACTTTGTCACCTCTCTTGCATTGTAATCAGACTACACAGTTCATAAACACTCATGTAATCCTTCATATTCGCTTTAAGATACGCACAAGACAGTGTCGGTGTCGCATAACTGAGTAGTAATCTGAATAATAAAATAATAACTTTGTCACCTTTCTTGCATTGTAATCAGACTACACAGTTTATACACACTCATGTATACCTTCATATTCGCCTTACGATACGCACAAGACAGTGTCGGTGTCGCATAACTGAGTAGTAATACGAATAATAAAATAATAACTTTGTCACCTCTCTTGCATTGTAATCAGACTACACAGTTCATAAACACTCATGTAATCCTTCATATTCGCCTTAAGATACGCACAAGACAGTGTCGGTGTCGCATAACTGAGTAGTAATCTGAATAATAAAATAATAACTTTGTCACCTCTCTTGCATTGTAATCAGACTACACAGTTTATACACACTCATGTATACCCTCATATTCGCCTTACGATACGCACAAGACAGTGTCGGTGTCGCATAACTGAGTAGTAATATGAATAATAAAATAATAACTTTGTCACCTCTCTTGCATTGTAATCAGACTACACAGTTCATAAACACTCATGTAATCCTTCATATTCGCCTTAAGATACGCACAAGACAGTGTCGGTGTCGCATAACTGAGTAGTATTTCTGAATAATAAAATAATAACTTTGTCACCTCTCTTGCATTGTCAGGCTACACAGTTCATAAACACTCATGTAGTCCTTCATTTTCGCCTTAACATACGCACAAGACAGTGTCGGTGTCGCATAACTGTGTAGTAATCTGAATAATAAAATAATAACTTTGTCACCTCTCTTGCATTGTAATCAGACTACACAGTTCATAAACACTCATGTAATCCTTCATATTCGCCTTAAGATACGCACTAGACAGTGTCGGTGTCACATAACTGAGTAGTAATCTGAATAATAAAATAATAACTTTGTCACCTCTCTTGCATTGTAATCAGACTACACAGTTCATAAACACTCATGTAATCCTTCATATTCGCCTTAAGATACGCACAAGACAGTGTCGGTGTCGCATAACTGAGTAGTATTTCTGAATAATAAAATAATAACTTTGTCACCTCTCTTGCATTGTCAGGCTACACAGTTCATAAACACTCATGTAGTCCTTCATATTCGCCTTAACATACGCACAAGACAGTGTCGGTGTCGCATAACTGAGTAGTAATCTGAATAATAAAATAATAACTTTGTCACCTCTCTTGCATTGTAATCAGACTACACAGTTCATAAACACTCATGTAATCCTTCATATTCACCTTAAGATACGCACAAGACTGTGTCGGTGTCGCATAACTGAGTAGTAATATGAATAATAAAATAATAACTTTGTCACCTCTCTTGCATTGTAATCAGACTACACAGTTTATACACACTCATGTATACCTTCATATTCGCCTTACGATACGCACAAGACAGTGTCGGTGTCGAATAACTGAGTAGTAATATAAATAATAAAATAATAACTTTGTCACCTCTCTTGCATTGTAATCAGACTACACTGTTCATAAACACTCATGTATACATTCATATTCGCCTTACGATACGCACAAGACAGTGTCGGTGTCGCATAACTGAGTAGTAATATGAATAATAAAATAATAACTTTGTCACCTCTCTTGCATTGTAATCAGACTACACAGTTCATAAACACTCATGTAATCCTTCATATTCGCCTTAAGATACGCACAAGACAGTGTCGGTGTCGCATAACTGAGTAGTAATCTGAATAATAAAATAATAACTTTGTCACCTCTCTTGCATTGTAATCAGACTACACAGTTTATACACACTCATGTATACCTTCATATTCGCCTTACGATACGCACAAGACAGTGTCGGTGTCGCATAACTGAGTAGTAATCTGAATAATAAAATAATAACTTTGTCACCTCTCTTGCATTGTAATCAGACTACACAGTTCATAAACACTCATGTATACCTTCATATTCACCTTAAGATACGCACAAGACAGTGTCGGTGTCGCATAACTGAGTAGTAATCTGAATAATAAAATAATAACTTTGTCACCTCTCTTGCATTGTAATCAGACTACACAGTTTATACACATTCATGTATACCTTCATATTCGCCTTACGATACGCACAAGACAGTGTCGGTGTCGCATAACTGAGTAGTAATATGAATAATATAATAATAACTTTGTCACCTCTCTTGCATTGTAATCAGACTACACAGTTCATAAACACTCATGTAATCCTTCATATTCGCCTTACGATACGCACAAGACAGTGTCGGTGTCACATAAATGTGTAGTAATCTGAATAATAAAATAATAACTTTGTCACCTCTCTTGCATTGTAATCAGGCTACACAGTTCATAAACACTCATGTATACCTTCATATTTGCCTTACGATACGCACAAGACAGTGTCGGTGTCGCATAACTGAGTAGTAATATGAATAATAAAATAATTACTTTGTCACCTCTCTTGCATTGTAATCAGACTACACAGTTCATAAACACTCATGTAATCCTTCATATTCGCCTAAAGATACGCACGAGACAGTGTCGGTGTCGCAAAACTGAGTAGTAATATGAATAATAAAATAATAACTTTGTCACCTCTCTTGCATTGTAATCAGACTACACAGTTCATAAACACTCATGTATACCTTCATATTCGCCTTACGATACGCACAAGACAGTGTCGGTGTCGCATAACTGAGTAGTAATATGAATAATAAAATAATAACTTTGTCACCTCTCTTGCATTGTAATCAGACTACACAGTTCATAAACACTCATGTAATCCTTCATATTCGCCTTAAGATACGCACAAGACAATGTCGGTGTCGCATAACTGAGTAGTAATCTGAATAATAAAATAATAACTTTGTCACCTCTCTTGCATTGTAATCAGGCTACACAGTTCATAAACACTCATGTAATCCTTCATATTCGCCTTAAGATACGCACAAGACAGTGTCGGTGTCGCATAACTGAGTAGTAATCTGAATAATAAAATAATAAATTCGTCACCTCTCTTGCATTGTAATCAGACTACACAGTTTATACACACTCATGTATACCTTCATATTCGCCTTACAATACGCACAAGACAGTGTCGGTGTCGCGTAACTGAGTAGTAATCTGAATAATAAAATAATAACTTTGTCACATCTTTTGCATTGTAATCAGACTACACAGTTTATACACACTCATGTAATCCTTCATATTCGCCTTAAGATACGCACAAGACAGTGTCGGTGTCGCATAACTGTGTAGTAATCTGAATAATAAAATAATAACTTTGTCACCTCTCTTGCATTGTAATCAGACTACACAGTTCATACACACTCATGTATACCTTCATATTCGCCTTAAGATACGCACAAGACAGTGTCGGTGTCGCATAACTGAGTAGTAATCTGAATAATAAAATAATAACTTTGTCACCTCTCTTGCATTGTAATCAGACTACACAGTTCATAAACACTCATGTATACCTTCATATTCGCCTTAAGATACGCACAAGACAGTGTCGGTGTCGCATATCTGAGTAGTATTTCTGAATAATAAAATAATAACTTTGTCACCTCTCTTGCATTGTCAGGCTACACAGTTCATAAACACTCATGTAGTCCTTCATATTCGCCTTAAGATACGCACAAGACAGTGTCGGTGTCGCATAACTGAGTAGTAATCTGAATATTAAAATAATAACTTTGTCACCTCTCTTGCATTGTAATCAGACTATACAGTTCATTAACACTCATGTAATCCTTCATAATCGCCTTAAGATACGCACAAGACAGTGTCGGTGTCGCATAACTGAGTAGTAATCTGAATAATAAAATAATAACTTTGTCACCTCTTTTGCATTGTAATCAGACTATACAGTTCATAAACACTCATGTAATCCTTCATATTCGCCTTAAGATACGCACAAGACAGTGTCGGTGTCGCATAACTGAGTAGTAATCTGAATAATAAAATAATAACTTTGTCACCTCTCTTGCATTGTAATCAGACTACACAGTTCATAAACACTCATGTAATCCTTCATATTCGCCTTAAGATACGCACAAGACAGTGTCGGTGTCGCATATCTGAGTAGTAATCTGAATAATAAAATAATAACTTTGTCACCTCTCTTGCATTGTAATCAGACAACTTGATCAGTAAATTTTGAATTAATTTATGTCAATCATTAAATTAAAATAGTAATAAAGATTCTTCATCTGATTTTATTAAACTAAACATTTCAATAAACACAACCGATTTTCGCACAGACACGAAGTGTGGAAAATGTGTTATTATTGCCTCGTCGTTTATAAGTTATATATTCAGTTTAAGATAACGTCTGTTATTTTACCGGAACTGGAGAACACAACATCCCGTTAGGAGGAAGGAGGGTGGGTGGTTTATCACGTATCTTAGTAGGAATTACGTGGGCCGGACATGGGGGGGTTGGGAGGGAGTCATTCAGTTAACATCGATCTGTTGGAGCCTCGGAATTCCTGCTCGCCTCGCAATATCACGCCTGCGACCTCCCCATTACAAACCTCACTGGAGTCTTTATTTGATGGAGACCAATAAATAAAATTCCTCGCCTCAAATATATTTCATAACAGATGGCAATAAATATCAACAGAATTTATGATTTGTCGGTGACTTTTCATTTATATATTTGATTCCGTAAGAAAATTGGTCCCCATGAAATATCTCAAGCAAGAAAGAAGATAAGAAAGATTATATAATTCATGATGAAGCTTAAGATTCAAGGAAGATGTGAAATATATCAGATATGTACACAATTACCAGCTCCCCTCACTTCCTTAAAATATCCAGTGATTTTTATTACTAAAGTACGTTTATTACCATATAACAGCTATTTATGTTAAAATGTTTATACTAGTGTAAACATTACGTATATCTGTCGTGTTGACTTTAATATTCGAATAGTATAGGTTCCTTACTAATGTTAAGCCGAATGTCGAAGTGAGCAAGTGTACTTGCAACTGGCATTACCGAGGCCGAAGGTCGAGCGTAGCACCTGGTGAGATTAGCACGCTAACTATGTAAAGTTGTCCTATCAATACCTATTGATGTTTACTTTCCTCAATTTGTTTTGATACCTTAATCTGATATTGCAGTCTTTTATTTCTTTGTTCCTTTGTAACGAAGAACAAAACTAAAAGGAACTATCAGAAGAGAGTAAAAATATTAGGTCATATAAATGAAACTTGATAGTCCAGCCACGTATGGCCAAGGAGACTGACAGTCCTGTCACTCATGGCCAAGAAGACTGATAGTCCTGTCACACATGGCCAAGAAGGCTGACAGTTCTTCCACACATAGCCAAGGCGTCTGATAGTCCACCTATACATGGCCAAGACAACGGATAGTCCT
>JAQJVL010000386.1:625875-770875 GCA_035578905.1 Stictocephala bisonia | reverse complement strand
CACACATACATAGTTAATCTCCACAGTACGTGTTTAGGTGGCCGGCAGTGTCATTACTACTATAGTACGTGTATAGGTGGGTGGGAGTGTCTGTCATCATTTCAGTACGTTTATTGCTGGGTGGAATTGTCGTCAATACATTACGTGTATATGTGGTATGAGTGTCAGTAATCACTAAAGAAGTGTATAGAAGTGCGGGAGTTTCATCACTACAGTACGTATATAGGTGGGAGGGAGTAACACCGTGCTTGTTTGGGTGGGCGGGTGGGTCAGTAAACTGTGCTTGAGTGCGTGGGCGGGTGGGTCAGTAACACTGTGCTTGTATGGGTGGGCGGGTGGGTCAGTAACACCGTGCTTATATGAGTGGGCGGGTGGGTCAGTAACACTGTGCTTGTATGGGTGGGCGGGTGGGTCAGTAACACCGTGCTTATATGAGTGGGCGGGTGGGTCAGTAAACTGTGCTTGAGTGCGTGGGCGGGTGGGTCAGTAACACTGTGCTTGTATGGGTGGGCGGGTGGGTCAGTAACACTGTGCTTGAGTGCGTGGGCGGGTGGGTCAGTAACACTGTGCTTGTATGAGTGGGCGGGTGGGTCAGTAAACTGTGCTTGAGTGCGTGGGCGGGTGGGTCAGTAACACTGTGCTTGTATGGGTGGGCGGGTGGGTCAGTAACACCGTGCTTATATGAGTGGGCGGGTGGGTCAGTGTTACTCTATCATCATTACAGTATCATTACAGTACTATATGGGTGGGTGGGAGTGTCATCACTACAGTGAGTGTATTGGAGGGCGGAACTGTCATCACCACAGTGCGTGTATGGGAAGGCAGAGGTGTCATCACAACAGTGCGTGTATAGGATTGTAAGAGTGTTATCACACAGTTCGCTTATAGGGGAGTGGTACTGTCATCACTTCAGTACGTGTATATGAGGGCGGAAGTGTCATCACCACAGTATATATATAAGTGGGTGGAAGTGTCAATCATCACTACAATACGTGTATGGGTGGGTGGAAGTGGCCTCACTACAGCATGTACAGTATATAGATGGGTTGGGCGTGTGATCACCATAGTGCGTGTATCGGAGGGCGGGACTGTCATCACTACAGTGCATGTATGGGAAGGCAGAGGTGTCATCACAACAGTGCGTGTATAGGATGGTAAGAGTGTTATCACACAGTTCGCTTATAGGTGAGAGGTACTGTCATCACTTCAGTACGTGTATATGAGGGCGGAAGTGTCATCACCACAGTATGTATATAAGTGAGCGGAAGTGTCAATCATCACTACAATACGTGTATCGGTGGGTGGAAGTGGCCTCACTACAGCACGTATATAGATGGGCGGGTGTGTCATAACCACAGTGCGTGTATGGGAAGGCAGAGGTATCATCACAACAGTGCGTGTATAGGGTGGTAAGAGTGTTATCACACAGTTCGCTTATAGGTTAGTGGTATTGTCATCACTTCAGTACGTGTATATGAGGGCGGAAGTGTCAATCATCACTACAATACGTGTATGGGTGGGTGGAAGTGGCCTCACTACAGCACGTATATAGATGGGTGGGTCTGTCATCACTACAGTACGTGAATAGTTAGGTGGGATTGCACACTCCTGCCTGTGGGTGGGTTAGTCATCACCACAGTAAAGAATCGTCCACTAAAAATAGTTTGGGAATCCCTATGGTCTGTGGAAGGTGAGGGTGGTTTGCCGAAATCAATCATCATAATATTTGTGTATTTTGCACTTATTTTGTAATAAATTTGCGTTGTGTGACGTTGACTTTGTATTGTATCTGTACTAACACGTAATATTCTAATTGAGAAACTATTTCATTTGTTCCAAGTTCGAACGTTTATTTTTCAAATTATGTATCATTTAGTGTTGAAGGTTACGTTTTTATACAAGCACACTAGCCATCACGTATGTTTGTGAGCTCGCATTGTTAACATCAAACTTGCTACAAACTAGACAACAAAACCAGCTAACTACCGGGCATGTTTAGCTTACACCATGAGCATGGAGTGCCACTTGTTACATATGCGATCTAACAAGACTATAATTAGTTCAAGGTCACTGGTCAATAGGTCCACGTCGTAACATGAGCCCAAGCACAGGTCCGTGTTTCTGATCACACCACATTTATTATACTTAAAGGGTTACAAGCAAATTAACCACGAGTGACTAAAAATGGTTTTGTCATAAAGTTAAAAATTAAATTAATCGGATTTTGAGTTAATACTGATAATGAGGAACAAGAAGTGATGAAATTGTTAAATTTAGTCTATATATTCGTGACTATGTGTGAAGTGGAGTAGGGGGTCTGGGACATTTTCGACTGGACGTAGCTTCGTACCGAATATACATCCACATTTTAACGCCGATGCCACAGTAAACAGACCGTCACGAATTAATACATCATAATCTAGCTACTCGGGTGCTAATTTTTGCAGAAATTATAGGCGATAGGATCATCACCACTGTATGTATATAAGTGTACTGTGGTGTATAAGTGTATGTATATTTTAGCCCCACGGCGTCCACTAAATAGGCCAGTGTGAATACTACTAGAGAAGCTTCGTGTGTCCATGTTGGGTAGTGGACAGTACTTGAATGTTGTGTTCAGGATAGAACTGAGTAACAGGTTTGTCAGTCAGCCAAAAATCAGATTATACGACATAGTTCGGATTCCATGTACATATGTTGGGCTCTTTTGTAAATCTGAATATAAGTCAATCTCAGTAAACAAGTCATAAACACTCATGTAATTATTGATATTTGTCTTAAAATGTAATTCAATTCAATTTCTTAATTAACACAATAGAACATATTATATTTTTCTGTGCATGTCAATTAATTCATATATGATACAAACATACACAATCAAGAAAAATAAATTTAAAAATATCAATCATAAAACATATAACAATAATAATAACTATAAACTGATTTATATCATCTGGCCCCAAAATGGCCCATCACCACTGTACGTATTTGGGTGCGTGGGTGGGCCATAACCACTGTACGTATTTGGGTGGGCGGGTAGGCCATCACCACTGTACGTATTTGGGTGGGCGGGTGAGCCATCACCACTGTACGTATTTGGGTGGGCGGGTAGGTCATCACCACTGTACGTATTTGGGGGGGCGGGTAGGCCATCACCAATGTACGTATTTGGGTGGGCCATCACCACTGTACGTATTTGGGTGGGTGGGTGGGCCATTACCACTGTACGTATTTGGGTGGGCCATCACCACTGTACGTATTTGGGTGGGCGGGTGGGCCATTACCACTGTACGTATTTGGGTGGGTGGGTGGGCCATCACCACTGTACGTATTTGGGTGGGTGGGCCATCACCACTGTACGTATTTGGGTGGGCCGTTGGGCCATCACCACTGTACGTATTTGGGGGGGGGCGGGTAAGCCATCACCACTGTACGTATTTGGGTGGGCCGTTGGGCCATCACCAATGTACGTATTTGGGTGGGCCATCAACACTGTACGTATTTGGGGGGGTGGGTGGGAGAACCTTGAAGACTGTAATAAGCTCTCCCGATCAAGTGTTTTTAAAAGAATTTTAAATGCTTTTAAGCTAATTTACGTTTTTATATGGTTAAGAAGAGAATTGAATATTTTTGGTCTAAGGCAGAATAAAGAGTTTTTAAACAAAGAGAATCTAAATTTATTGATAACACATTTTTGTGTCTTGTACTGTAAGAGTGTTCTAAGACAGGAAAGTCACTTTTATTTAAAAAAATAAAAACTGCTGAATGATACGTTAAAAGGCATGCTAAGGTGAGAGTACCTCTTTATCGGAAGACCTCCCACCAACTCTGTGATTGTTGAAATCCCCAGACGATCCTTAGCGCCCTCTTTTGGAGACGGTAAACTCTTTAGTGATATCATCAGCAAAAATTTAAACAGTAAAAGGAAGTCTATTTTGTTCACTACTAAGGGAATCAGGAGGGTCATTAATATATAACAATAATAATAGAGGTCCCAAAATTGAGCACTGAGGTACTCCCGTCATGACAGTTGAACATTTTGATTTATATAACGTTTTATCGTTGACAATTTGAACGCACTGAACACGGCCAGTAAGATAAGACTGAAACCAGTTAAGTGCTACACCACGAATTCCGTAATCTTGCTGAGTAGAATCTGGTGATCGACCAAATGCTTTACTTATATCACAAAATAAACCCAGAGTGTGCTCTGGAATCTAAGGAGGAAAGAATTTTCTCCAGCACAAAAGCAGTTGCAGACTCAGTGTTTTTTTGGGCCTAAAGGCAAATTGACAGGAAGACAATAGATTGTTAACTTCTAAGAAGTTGTAAAGTCTGTTGTGTACAATTTTTTCAAATAATAACAAAACATTGTAATGGATATTGGTCTGAAAGAATTGGGTTCTTTTCTTTTAGAGTTTTTTTTTTTTTTTTTTTAACAAAGGAATGGTTTTTGTGATTTTAAGGTCTTCAGGAAAAACTCCCTCAAACAAAGAAAAGCTGAAGAATTTAGTCAGTATAGGGGCGAACTCCATAATGAACTCTTTGATTAAGGATGATTAAATCTCAAATACTTCCTTAGAATACCTATTATTTAATGATTTAATACCCTGGAAGGTTTCCTATAATTCAATTCTAAGGAAAAAGAAAGAATGTCTGAGTCGGCACTGGTGGCGCAGTGCTGTAACTCAGCTACTTGAGGACAAAGTGTTTAGGAGATTGTAGGCGATAGGTTCCATGCTAGGTTCTCTTAATACCGACACGGCGTCCGCTCAATGGTTGCCATCGGCGTGGACACTACTAGAAGTCTGGGGTGTCCATGTTGGATGGTAGTCAGGGTTAGGATGTTGTGTAGGGAAGAGAACTGAGTGTCAGACTTGTCAGTTAGCTGAAAATCAGACCAACACTACGTGGTTCGGATTCCACGTAAAGCTGTAGGTCCCATAGTTGACCTGGCTATTGGGCTATTAATAAATAGTCCTTTCTGAGCTAAGTCAAACTCAGATAGTAACAATGAGTACACTCGTTCATCTACACTCATCACACTCATTCACTCTTCATATTCGCCCATATATCTAAGATCGGCGTCTTAGAGATGAATAATAAAAAAAAAAAAAATGAATCTATGGTACATTTGGGATAGCATCAATTGTGGCGTGTGGTGAGCTCGTCGAGGATTGACGTAAATGCTCAGAAACATTTAGAAACGATTCATTAAGGATGGAGGCGATTCGTTCAGGACTCGTAACAACCTCTCCTCCATATTCCAACTCACACACTCCGTGGTTGGCAGCTTTCTTTAATGGCCTACAACTGTTAATAACCTCCAAATACACAAAAGGTGAGTCACACCTCATATCTGAATCTTTAAATCGCAACATGATAAATACACAAACATCCCGAGTGTAACCTGACATCCTGTAATCAATCAAAGGCTGTCGCCATAGGTATACAACCCATTTCAATCAACCATGGGATGTCCAAACTTCTTCTCTGATACCTATCAATACAAAACTATACTACCACAAAGATCATTAAATAGTTAACCCTTATGCGTCTTTTAACATTTAATTTTTTTAAATATCTCTTCATAAGTACGAGGGATATTTATGGTGGTCAAGAGCCTTCCATAGCTAAATAGAGGTCAGGATAGAAAACAGCCCTAATGCGTTTTCTCCCATTCAGTTTAAATCTCAAAATTAAAAGAATAATCCTTCTTATGTACTAAGAAAATGAATACTAAGGAACACCTACTTATACTACTGAATTCTTCTTGGAGGCTTCATTATCTATTACAAAAAAACAGCTAATTTATTTACTTTTTTAAGATTTTTTTAGGTGGAATAGCATCCTCATACGTGAAGCCTCTCTTATTTCTTCATCAATTTTAACGATTGAGGTGTCAACAATATGTTTACCCTGAAGGACACGGGAAGCCCTCAAAGTATGTTCTTCGACCAAAAGAATAACGCGGAGATAAATTAAAATAAATCGAAAAATAGCTGTTCAAAAGTAAATAATGAAGTTTATAGCTTTGAGGAGCTTGTTAGCTATTTATTAATGTTATAGAGAAATTAATTTTGATTGTATTCAATGGAAGTGGACGTATTGGGAGTTTATATTTATAAATTGGTAGCAACGCAGGTGCATTGAGTGAGGCACTGTAATTAGATTTACATATTATCACAATTCTATGATATTTTATACAGTTTACCTACAAATGTGTGTAATCGAAAGTCAATGACCGAGGGCGAAGGCCACGGTGTCTCGAGCATAATAAGTGAAGGGGGTTGACACGTGAAGCGTACAGGGGTTTCCTCTAGTCTAGATGATGCACTGTTTATTTTTGTTCAACTCTTTAAATTTTCAACTAGTTATACACGCCAAGAACATTTGTTGTGTGTCAATTCTGACAAAACTAAACTGCTCGATTTTTCGATTAGTCATAAAGAAACATTACAACCACAACTTTCCTTAGGCGAAAGTGTTATTACTGCAGAACATGACGTAACATTTTTGGGACTTCACCTTGATGCGAATTTAAAATTTCATGCTCACATAGAACGTGTCACTAGCCGTTTATCTTCGGTAGTTTTTGTATTAAGACGTCTCTCCACCTTCTCCAGTATTGAGATTCTTCTTTCAGCATATTATGCCCTCATCTATCCACTTCTGATGATTTGGGGATCTGAGAGCTCATATACGAAGACTCTTTTCATGCTTCAAAAACGTGCTGTGAGGATAATTGCAGGAATCAGAAAAACAGAATCATGTACACCCTACTTCAAGGCTTTTTATATAATCACCTTTCCATCTATTTACAATTTGGAGTCACTTATTTTTCTGAAAAAGAACCAAAACATTTTCTTAGAATTTCTACCACCTTCAAACAGTATAACCAGGAACAAAACAAATTATACCACCACACAAATAAATTTTTTCAAAAACCACACAACTTATAATTTCATTAAAATATTCATTAACCTTCCAATTACTCTGAAACAAGAATTTAATGTTGTTACCTTCAAAACCAATGTAAAAAGATTTTTACTTAAAAACTGTTTTTATTCTGTTAAGGACTATTTTAATAAGAAATATTTTTAGTTTTAATACTTGTAGACCTAATATTTGTACTATAGGGTTTAAAATGTATTTTTATAGCTATTTTTAATGACGACTGCTAATGCAAGTAACTTTGTTTGATGTCAATAAAGATATTTTGAATTTTGAATGTACTTATTGTAGAATAACAATCAATAAACAGTTATTTTTAAATATTATTTGTAGTTGAGCATATGACATAATAATCTTGTATGAAAATACAGTCGTGATATTAAGTAGAAAAACCCAAGAACTTTTATAGTTGGAATAGTTTTTCTGCTAACAGTTTTTTTAGTGGTTTTATTAGATAGTTTCAATTTCGAGGTATTTTTGTGTTGATGTTTATAAGAGTATGAGATAATTTCGTATAAGATAACCTCTGATTGGCTGCGGTTATCCCCCCCCCCCGCGATCCACTTATTGCATATCGGAAAGATTCATTAACTGGCTTTGTTCGCGAGCGATTAAGAACAATCCGCTTAAGTCTGGCCTTCCTCCGCTCTCCATAATACTAAAATAAAACCGTAGATTAATCAAAGATTGTAAATATTAACTAAAATACGCAATTATGTATGAGTATAGGCATTATCCATTTATTAATAATACTATTATTCATTTGTATAATATAATAATTGTGACTAATATTTTTGTAAACCTATTAAAACCATAATTGTTTTATCAAATGTACTTGAACTGTATATGGATACGTTTCACTTTATAAAAAGGTTTTAGACATTTAAAAAAAATTGGGTGTGCGTCGGACCACACGGTGGAAGTTATACTTCTTTGGCCATTCTCATACACCCACACACGCACACAAACAGACAGGATATATAAATGAAATATAAGACATTTTTCAATATTATTCAATATATTTATCTTCAATATATTATACGTGACTTCATTATTATATTATACACCTATATTATCATTATCAGTAATTTCTTCGATTAAATTTCTTCGATTAACAATCGATTAATCGATAGTTCTTAAAAATTTGTTCTTACTTTTCAGCGTGACGCGGTTTCTCGACCAACATCCCATCCCAAAGTGTCTAACGGACGCAAAGAAGTATAACTTCAACAATTTTTTAGTTTCTAATAATTTTTTTTTAAAGAAACAAGTAAATGTCATATAATAAACAGCTGTTAGGTAATTTATAATATATGTCACAGCTATAATAAATTTAAAATATAAAATACAATATGAAAAAATGTAGATTAAATAGTGGCCTTGTGGGTAGGTTACATGCGTACCCAAATAAGATAAGTTTGGACGAGTTGGAAACAAACTGTTGGACAAGTACTTAAAAGTTAACCTTCCCTGTTGAGGAACTGTGTTGGCTTCCAAGTCAGCTGGGACTCAAAGACTTAATACAATTTACCCAACTGTCTCCGGTGATCGCTAGACGCTTCTTTTCTTTGTCTCTATACTCTCTAGTACTACTTGTTTCGTTGTTGATTGTTGTACTGAAAATAAAATAAGTTTTAAAGATTTAAACGACTGAAATATTATCAATAAAAAAGAAATTACTAAAAACATGTTAAAAATTGTTTTCATGTTGTATTGGCTACAATATACTTATACATATACAATATATAATTCGTGAAGCCATTTTTAGCTAACAAAACTTCTCCCTTATTTCTTGATCAATTTTATAACAACTGAAGTGTACAAAATTAACCCCTATTCGGAGTTGTGCAATGAGTCCTTAATTGTTCAATATTTTTATCCTGAAGAGAACGAGACGCTCTCAAAGGACGTTTTTTAGCCATAAGACTAACTTGGAGAGAACTTGATATTATTAAAAAAGGAAACAGCTGTTCAAATCTAAACGAGTCGTCAACTTGGAACCGAAAAACAAAAATCTACTTTTCAGAATGTTTCTTTTTAAGACCAAGAGCTTCAATTGATGAATGTATTGAGTAGTTTCGGATGTAGGTGTTTAAGGTGCCTTTGTAAGTATCCGACTTAAACACAATATGATAATTAAGTCGAGCATGGATACTTTATGAAAATAAATGCTTTTATACCGAACATTTGTTAGTTTTCTAACGAACAGGTACACTAGAGATGGCCATCCCACAAAATAATTCGCATGTGGTGCTGACCCTCTCGCCCACCCATTCACTTATTGCAGAGATCCGTCCATTCATGTACGGAAAGATAAACTTCCTACCCACCGATTCGCATATGGTGCTGATCCTCTCGCCCACCCATTCACTTAATGTAGAGATCCGTCCATTCAAGTACGGAAAGATAAATCACCTACCAATTCGCATATGGTCGTGCTGACCCTCCCGCCTGCATATGCACGCACAGTAGTCGCATAGGCTCGTCAAAGAGCTTTCATGTTTTCTAAACTCAACTTAAGTACTAACTATAAGTATATCCCTCCTACTTTATAATGTACTTCTCTTTACTAAATATTTAGAGATCACATCAAAACTGTAAAGGGCCATATTGATTTTAAAAAATGTTTTCGGTTTATTTTTAAATGCAATAAAACTTTTTAATTTGTACTGTTACTGGCAGCTTTTTTATACAACTAATTTAAAATATGAAAATTAAAATAGTAAAACTATTATTGGTTGTTTAGAGTATAGGATAAAAATTAAATTCGATGTTTTGGCTAACTTAAACATGCCTCGATCAATTACTATGCTACTTATTTTTAGTCACTCTTAAACCAGATCCATATTGAAAAGTAATATGATTTGAAGACATAAGCATGAATTCAATGTAGATTTACGTTCAATTCATGCTCGTAGATGCAAATTTGGTAGGTCCTAGTATCTAGGATCACAATTATATACATGAGATTAAATATTGTATCTTTAAGATTGATTCTTCTGGGTTTCAATTTTACTAACAGCTATGTGCCAATATATTGCCTAAAAATTAAATATTTTACATCTGAATGTAATTTAATTATTTTTAAAATGGTGGTAAGAGGTTGTGGACCCTTCTACCCATATAGAGGCTCTCATCTTCTCCTTCTTTAAACACAAGTATCATACATATACTCGGACACTTACGAAGTCATAACTAACAAGAAGTTATTGCAAGATACTTAACTCATTAATGATTTTCTTCCTGCCTGTCATTTTTTTAACAGAATTTCACCCAACTACGATTAGGCCTACATCAAATGATAACAAATACGAGTTACAGTACAGGAGCTGGAGAGCGTTGTAACGCCTGCAATCTGAAAATGCAATTCATCTACAGTCCCTATATTGCATACACGACGCCGTCGTAAAATATGTTTGCTACTATTTAAGGTGCATAACCCCCATGTAATGTAATGCTACTCTAATAATTTAGCAATCGAGCACTCAAAATTAAACCATTTTATGTAATATATTAAAGATAGGAACCGTCACAATGAAAACAGTATTTTCCAACCCTTCAAACAACAACATCAACTATTACCCTTTTGAAAGAAATTTGTTTATAAATATAATTTTAGGCTAGTCATATTATAAATTTATCTGTATTTTCACAATGTTATATATGATTTGAATAAATTGTTACATATAAATGAAGAAAAAAGGCAAAACATTTTTTTTCCATGTACTAAATCAGATTTTGTACTCATGAATTTACCAACAGCTTGAAAATCAGCATCGGCTTTTTATTCAACTGGTTTAAACAAATTACAATTGTATTTTTAAGATCATGGAATAAGTGGAACACCAAATGTAGCATCGCCATCCATTTTTATAAATAACCAGTCTTATTAAAACTTGTTTGAAGAAATAGGTTGTGTAAAGAGTTCAAAACGTTTGACAACAACAAACACTACATCAGCTGTTCTGTTTACACCCGGCGCTGCCAACTTAATTATTTTTAGCGTACACAATGTTGATTGGCTATGGCTAATAGATGTATTATTTATGTTATTAAGTTAAAAACTTGGAGTGCAGTAAAGTGTTTAAATACAGGAATCACCTTCTTTGCGACTTGTATTGAACGCAGGAACAGCCACTTTGTTAGGCAACTGTGGAACAAAATATTAATTTAAAGTAACTATATACAGTAAGCATTCACATAAACGTGTTCCATTAACGATCAGTACAGTAACAAGTAATAAATAATTAATGATAACATCTGATAAAACCTATTTAGGCTATTAATGTTTACCGAGAAAGGCCTTGATATGACATATGGTATTAATTTTAACTAATGTGTATATGTTGTATTGAGCACAAATAGTTAATTGCTATATTTATGCAGAACTCTCTAATTTTTGCTACTTTTTTCAAGCTATTGGAATTCTTTCTCAAGCTGGCATCAGCACCATCTTGCCAGTACATGTTCTTCTGGAAGGAATTATTTTGTTT
Organism: Stictocephala bisonia; assembly: GCA_035578905.1. Classification (NCBI taxonomy): domain Eukaryota; kingdom Metazoa; phylum Arthropoda; class Insecta; order Hemiptera; family Membracidae; genus Stictocephala; species Stictocephala bisonia. The sequence goes on along the minus strand of JAQJVL010000386.1, from coordinate 759,428 downwards.
CGTATATTGCAGCCACAGAAAATAAGGAAACATAGGTCGCATCCAATGTGTGTCGGGCTGTATTTCTCCACTTTGTCATTCCGTGGCAGGGCCATCACCTTGTCAGTACCTCCCTTTATTCCCCCAAATCCTCAAGGATTCACATAGTAATTATTAATTACTACTATTAGTAACATATTAGTAATTATTACTAATTATTAGTAACCTACATATAAAGATATATATCAGTTTGACCTACTTATAACTGCCACCGAGGCGTTCGATGCCATACGAAAGTGACCTCTGTATCTTTTTCTCTGTGGTTTCAGCAGTACGCAGGACAAGCTAGACAAAATGATTGATTGCTCAAAAGCATAGCCCTCAGTCACGAGTCTACAAAAATATAAGAATGATTTTGTTGAAAATGCTAATTATTATTTTAAATTAATGAAGTCTAATGTTCACTCTTGTTAATCCAACAGGCAGTATTTTTTCGGGTGGTATTGGTGTATGTTGCCAATGACGATTATTGTCTTTAATTAAATAAACCTATTGTTCGCTCTTGTTAATGTAGTATTTTTCTATTCAAATAAACCAATCTTACTAACATCTTAAACGTTTAGTATTTTTTGAAAAAAATCATTATTTTAAGGTCCATTGTTTTATTAATAATTGTAAACAAGAAAACTAAACAAGATTCTCGATGAAAACTATTTTAGGACTAAAAGGACAACTTGGAATAAAATTTAAACGGCAAAGACTGATAATTGTACCCGATAAATACTGTTATTTGTTTGAGAAAATAAAATACTTAACAAACAAGGACCTAACCTCAAATATCTCTTTACATTTAACGTATTATTTATTGTCTGTAAAAGAATTAAAACAGTCAGTACAAATTAATATCTTGCAAATGTTTTAAATTTATATAGATAATTCATTAAACTGCATTTAAGCCTGATAGAGGCTAATAGCTGTGCACGTGACCTTGACAAGATGGGTTATGGCGATATGAAATTGTGGTGTCTATAAAAGCATTTATAAAAACATTAAATGTACAACTGACTCAATTTCATTTAAGCAAGTAACATTTCATTGACGATTGAAATAGAATCAATAGGGTTTCTCAAAAATTAAGCCGGGCTGGTTCACTTTTGTAGGCATCGTTACAACTAATTGGTTATATTGACATGATTTGAAAATTACTAGATAGCCATTACATGTTTAATTGTGATAAAAGTTGGGATACGATTTATTCACCATAGAATGATCTCTTTTTCACTCGGTGAGACAGTCTCAGTTTTGGAGCATGGTTAGTACAACTATAAACTAGCAAAGGTTGATACGCCTCCAATATATATATTTTTCCTAACAAAACTATAATAATTCGAGAAAGATATAGAGTAAAAATTAAATCCATCATGATTATGTTTCCGGGCCAACTCCATTGAAATTAAAGTTGAGTTAAAAATAAATTTGGTCCATAGGTTAGTGTAGGTGGATTTATTTGAGTAGTCCATAAATCAATACATTATACTCTAATAAATTATAATTAGTTGATTTTCAGTCAAAAAACTGATTTGGCCTATTACTGTACCTATGATTTTTCAAATATAATTCCAATAGAATTTATAACAGTCAGGTCACGTTTTACTTTGGAAATGAACAAAGTAATGAGTGAAAGCACTGTCACGAGCTTGGCAACTGTCATTTCTTGCCAGCACTGGTGACTCGCTTCCTTTACGTTCACAGATTTAAAAAGAGTTTAGTTTGAATTGAACAATGAAGATTACTTTTTAATTTACCAAATTTTCCTTCATTAAGACATGCTGATCATTGAGCGGTACTTATTAAAAATAGAAATTCTAAATACAATTATTATTTTATTGGTATAAATTGATTTTATTTATTTGTAATGTAGAAAAACATTAAGATAAAAAAGTTATAACTATTGATATATAGTAAATGTTAATTTTTATATTGTTAAATAATTATTTATTTTGCAACTGATTTCACCATAACATTCCTGATTTCACCATAAGAATTCCTGTTAACTTTTTTCAGAACATACGCATGTGTAATATAAATCCATGTGTGAAATAAATATTCACATGTGTAACATAATATAAATGTATGAGTTAAAAGTGGATTTCTAATCAAACCAAGTGCATATATTTAGCTATCAGTTAAACGTTGAGGGAACGGAACCACTCACACCTTCAAGTAGCAGGTAAAACTGGTGCTGGTCGAGGCTTGTACACCATATGTATTGATTTTCGCTCGGGACTATTTTATATTCTGTATTATTTTAATTAATTTTTTCATTGCTGTACAAGAGTTGTTTTTGATTGTTATTAATGTGAAGTGTGACAAGACCAATGATGAGTTGTCTTCTGAAAGTGACAGTGTTGTATGTACTCATATAATTTTCATAAGAACTGTATTATGGATGAGCCTAGTTGGCGTAAATGAAATGAAAAATGTCTTTATTTTATAAGGTGAGGTTAGGACAGGACATCCCTCTCTACCACCTAACCTTATTAAAAATTAACAAAAATAATGAATTAAATAATGTAAGAACACAATATAAACCAATTGCAACAAAGAATATTTAACCATAAATTAAAAAAACTGAAGATATAATCAAACTAATAATAAAAATAACAAATCATAACTAACAAAACAATATTCATTCAAAACAATACAGTTCTTTTAAAACACGATCATCCATCAATCATCCATCCCCCGTAAACCATGACCACCGAACGCACCCGTCAGCTCCGTCTAAAAGTCCCATAGATATTAGGTCCTTTAGCTTCTTTAGCTCCGCCCCGAAGAAATTTTGATATTGTCAAGAAACATATTCCATAATCGCAGCTAAAATATAACGGCTAAACATTAGGTAAAGTGAGTTTATGTGTGTGTTTTTGTTTTTAATTTTTTTGACTTTACTCGTCAGTTGACATGGGCCTACAGGTCTGTGCGTCAACTTTATTCAATGAGTGAAGTCCGTTGGCTCATTGAGGATTCAAACCTTGGACCTTGCACTCCACAGTCCGAAGCCTTATCCACTGAGCCACCCCGCCGGCTCCTTACGTTACGTCCTTACGTTGGGAGTTATCCTTACGTTAAATGTAAAGATAATTCCCAAGTTTCAAGAACAAATACCGTAAGTTCATGCTTTAGTGATGACGTAAAGGACAAAGTAACTGTAAAGAAACTTCTACTAAGTATGAACTCCCAACTAGACAAGCTGGACGAAGTAAAGACAACTGTCGACAGAATAACAATATCTTCAAGTTGTTTTTTAAATAAAGATTATTTAAACCTATTAAGAAGTTAGGGAATACAAAGAAGCTAATGAAGAACTAGACAAGAAAATCGAATTATTTGCTCACTCATTGACTGATAGGCTTTCTTGTCAATATAGAGAATCAGCTGTCATTGGCGATTCTCCTCATTGATTTTAAGATTCATTGATTTAAAAAAAAAAATTGTTACTAATATTTTTCATGTTTAACAATTTTAGATGGCACAGTGTCTCATTAAACACTTTTTGACGTCTTGTCTAAACAGTTTTAGTACCTTGAAAGGTATTTTTGTAACTTGTATTGGTAATTTTAATATTGACATAAAATTAAATAAGAAATATTACTGATGGATATTTAGAAATGCCAAGTAGGTTTGGCTTTTAAAATGTAATTGATATTTTACTCGTGTAACAGATTCTAGTTCGCCTTGCCTTGATAACATGTTATATAGAAACAACAAATCTTTTTTGTCACATGCATATGTGATCGACTCTAAAATAACGGACCAGCGTAGGATTGTGTTTTGTAATATATTGTGATCAAGCTAGAGTAATTTTTTCGGAAAACAATTCTTTCACCAGATGGTAATGAGCATTTGGTTGCTTTTCAAGCATTTTAAACGATTGTTTTCGTAAGACCAATAAATTGATTAGACAGTATAGTAATAAAATAAAGAAAAACAAACCTTGGATGACGACTGGTTGCTATAGATAGTAGTGTGGAAAAAGTTTGTGAGGTCAATAAATAATCCCTTAATAGGCAAAAATATAATGACTTTAACAGCGGAATGACTCCTAAATTGAAAAGAAACCCCAATACGTACCACGAAGGTCCGTTATTTCGGAGTCGATCACAAATGCATGTAAGAATAAAGATTTGCTGGTTGGATAAAGAGGCTAAAATTAATATTACACTTCAACATTGGAAAAAATTCAAATAAACATAATAATCCTAAAGCCCAGTGGACTCAAATGGTAAAGGCTTAAATGGCAAGAACTTCTTTGATAAACACGATTTTAAAATTAAATTAATGACAAACCGATCTCAATACAGTTGCTGATGAATTCAATAGGTTTTACTCAAATGTACCTTTTACGTTAGCTTCCTCTTTGTCAGATATCCAGCCAGATAATATAGATCAATGCAGAAATATTTAAAAAACTAAATCAATTCTTAGTTAATTTTTTTTGTCTTCTGTAACTTAATAGTTTAATTATATTAATATACAAAAAAACTCAAAATAGGAGTACAGAATGTAATCTACCGGTAGACAAGACCAACACACAGACATACGACTGGCGTTGAAAAAAGTTACATATAATTAGTATAAATAAAACCATTTCAGTTAAATACGAAAAATTAATTATGGTGAAATGTCAATATGTTTAAAAACCTTTCACAGCATATTAGTCCAATCTTAGTTCATATTTTAAATAAATCTCTTTCAGATGGGACATTTAATATTTATAATAAATATTTGATTTAAATTTCTCAATATTTAAGAATTGTGAAAGTTATCCCGGTATTTAAGAAAAGTGCCTCTTAATCAATTGGAAACTACAGAGTTATATCATTGCTTTCAGCCTGCTTGATTTTACTATTTATAAACGCCTGTAAAAGCAAATTTTTTCATTGCAGGTGTCAAATTATGTCTATTACCCAAACACCCCTGAATTTTTTTTTCTTGCTACTGCCTTGATTTAGAAATTATTTTGTTGATTAAGTTAATGATGGTGAAAATGATAAATTTCATATATATATATCCTATACACTTGATTAATTAAGCATAACATGTTTCAATTTTGTATTCAACATCCTTTGTTCAAATAGTTGTCTAGTTACATGAGAAGAAAAACGTTCGGAGATGGTAAAGTTTTAATTGAGAAACTCAACTTTTGAAATAACACAAACAGTAACTTATGGTATACAGCTGACGTTAACTCACCCAACACACAAACATACGACTGATGCTGACCCATCCACCCACTCCGCAGACTAATACGGCCGACGTTGGACAAATTTACATATAATTAGTATAAATATAACCATTTCAATTAAATACGAAAAATAAATTTAATTTTTAAATTTATAATTAAATAATATTATAGCACTGAATTTAACTACAAAGCAATCATTGTTTTACACCCTGTGGATGATCCGTCTGACAGGGAACGGAAAGTTCTGTAGTGTAGCTAGGACATCTCTCAAGCAATTGATGTCTTTCAAGAAATGTATTATTAGGACCACCACAAAAGGGCTTTACTGACGACTCCATGGAATGTGATAGTAAGCTGTGTGGTCACCTGATTCCTTTGTTCTCGAAACTGCACACATCGCCGACATCTATTCATTATTTCACATAATAATAAAGAAATGGTTTACAAAAATAAAAGAAAATGGAATGTTCTTATAAATTAACTAGGCCTACAGTAAACTGAAATTAATTTAGGAGGAAAAAAAGCATGATAATTTTACTTCTCGTGTACTGTACAAAGATATCAAAAAGAAATATTTTACTGCCAAGGAGTTTTTTATGTGACGGTTTCATTGCTATGAAATAAGTTACATGACTTTTATTATATTTTTAAGTACCTTTTTAGAATTAACACTTATAAACAGATTGGCTTAAAATAAACTAATTTTAATCACTGGTGTTAAATTTATCAGTGATTAAGAAATAAATTAAGACGCTGTGTTTGCTGTTTTCAAATTTTCCTAAATATCTTTTGAGGGAATATGTATACGTCTTAGTGATTCTACCCTGTATCTTGTTAATTACTACCTCAATAATTTTTTTTCATATCATACATCGGTCAAATTATACCATGTTACTCAAATATGTTTAAAACTTTTTTGTATATAATCATACTCAAATTTATATTTTATTGAACTTGAAATTTGATATGTTATATAATAATAGTGTATGTAGTAAATAACAATAATAATACTACTAATAGAATAACACTATTTATTGATGACATACTACATTCTTTTACTATTTATAAACGCCCGTACAATTAAATTTTTTTCTCTACTGGTATAAAATTAGTCTACTAAACCATAATAGTAAAGGGTTGTGCTTGTAGGGAGCTGGTAAACTATTGACATTACAGTATATTCAAAGTGAGGGTGGGTAGATCATTAGGAGTCGAATAATCAAAACCCCATAAAGTCTTCAGTATTTTCAAAAAGAAAGAGCTAAGAGAAGCTCTTCTCTTTACCATAAGGGAAGAAAGCAGCTTGCATCTCTTTGAAAATTCTAATTTCTGAAACTATTGACTTTAGGAACAATCCGTTCACATGGGTCCTGTGAAGCTGGCTTCCTTGTTCAGTGAAGATATCGGTCTCCAATCTCAATCACACATTGAAGTGATAATAGCTAAGTTAATAGTACGCCAAACAGTCATCCGAGCATTTAATTGAAACCAATCGCCATTAGATAGCAGTAAATGCGCACGTTTATAGCAAATGTAATGCCTTGAACAGTCTGTTGGTTTCTATAATGAACGACAAAGCTCACTTTCTCCTCATACGGAATTCAACTTAAAACACAGTTTTTCCCTACACAAGTATTTTAGAAGTGACACAAATAAATTGGTTAATTTGCTTCATTTTGAGTCACCAAAAACAACCTAACTCAATCATCACGGTAACTGGATTAACAAATGTGGTTTGAATTCATCATCAGTGAAGCACTTGTCATGTCAACAGTGAAACAGCCAATCAAGATTTATCTTCTTCTATACATATATAAATGTATGTATGTCTCTCTGTTTGTCCTTTTGGATTACAACACATTCATTTGTCACCATGAAACTTGAGCAAGTTGTTAAGTATTTCTGTGAGGGTTTCGGCATGGTTTATTCACATCCAACTCCATGGCGCCACTCCAGTGGCCTTCAAATTTTCAATGGCAATCTAATTGAGTTATTTTATTTATTCAATCAATCAGCTCTTAAATAAAACAAATGTGAACTGTGAAGTATTATTCCATAAAAGTGAACATATATGAAATAGTGCTTGAAATTTATATTATCATTACTTAAAACCTAGAAATTGAGAGATATTGTAATATAGTTAGGTGATTAATTTTAGGCGAGGTTCATTGATTGAGTAATGGCAATAATGTTGTGTGATTAGTCTTAGGTGAGGTTCATTAAGTGAGTAATGGCAATAATGTTGTGTTATTAGTCTTAGGTGAGGTTCATTAAGTGAGTAATGGCAATAATGTTGTGTTATTAGTCTTAGGTGAGGTTCATTAAGTGAGTAATGGCAATAATGTTGTGTTATTAGTCTTAGGTGAGGTTCATTAAGTGAGTAATGGCAATAATGTTGTGTTATTAGTCTTAGGTGAGGTTCATTAAGTGAGTAATGGCAATAATGTTGTGTGATTAGTCTCGGTTGAGGTTCATTTAGAGAATAGTGGTAATAGTGTTGGGCGATTTGACTTGGGGGAGGTTCATTTACAGAGAAGTGGTAATAGTATTGGGTGATTTGTCTTGGGGGAGGTTCATTTAGAGGGAAGTGGTATTAGTGTTGGGTGATTAGTCTTGGGGGAGGTTCATTTAGAGGGAAGTGGTAATAATGTTGGGTGATTTGTCTTGGGGGAAGTTTATTTAGAGCGAAGTGGTATTAGTTTTGGGAGATTAGTCTTGGGGGAGGTTTATTTAGAGGGAAGTGGTAATAGTTTTGGGTGATTAGTCTTGGGGGAGGTTCATTTAGAGGGAAGTGGTAATAGTGTTGTGTGATTTGTCTTAGGGGAGGTTCATTTAGAGCGAAGTGGTAATAGTGTTGGGTGATTAATAAAAAAAAACTGTTGGTCAAGTTTTTTTATGACTAAAATATGGAATATAAAAATTATATTAACATATTAAATGAAGTTTTGAGCTGTAAGCTGACAGTATTCCATCAAAATATATGCAGCATAAGAAAGAATGTTGATAGATTCAAAGAGGAGATAGCAGCTTATGATAGGAAACTTACATAATAGTTCCGTCAGAAGTGTGGACTAGTGAAGAGGAGTCAAATATTTATCAGATAACTGATTATAAATTGTTAGCAAATAATAATAATACAATATAGAGCAAGGGGTGTCATGGTATATATAAATGTCTCATTACATGTTTGTGAATATGAACACATTAATTTTATTTAACTCAGCAGATGCTTCATCAGTTATATTTAAGGCTTACAATGTTTATGTTAGTTTAGTGGCAGTATATATATTAAATAATATAAGTAAAACAGTTTTTGTAGCAGATTTAAGAAGTTATTCTAATAAAATAGTTATTGTTAAAAATATGATAAAACAGATATTTATAGGTGATATAAACATTGATTTATTCTTTTAAATCAAATAGTTGATAATCATAATCCAACTGGCTTTCATTTAATCAGAATACGCACAATACGTACAGTAGTAATGACCCTCCCACCCACCCATACAGTATTATCAACCCACCCGCCCACCTATACACGTACAGTAGTAATGACCCTTCCACCCACTCATACACATACAGTGGTAATGACCCTCCCACCTACCCATACACGTTCGGCCGTAATGAACCTCCCAACCACCCATATACGTACAGTCGTAATAACCCTACCACCCACCCTTACATGTACAGAGTTATTGACCCAACCATACAAATACAGTGGTATTGAGCCATCCACCTTTCCTGTATGATACCACTGAGCCTGTATCTGTACCATTGGAGCTTACTTATTTATGGGAAGAAACTTAATAAAAATGTCCTTGCTGATACCTAGCTTAATAGGTCTGTTAAGAATTGGAAAATTGCACTTCACAATCTGTAGAAATTATATTTCTATACAAGCTGTTACTACTTGATAACTAATAAAAAACTAACTCTAAAATGTAAGAACTATGTGTGCTACTAGAATGGTAGCAAAAGAATAAAATGGGGAGAATATTACAGATGAATATAAAACGTTAATTTCTAGCTTTGGATTTGAAACTTTAATTAATGAAGGACTAGAAAAACAGATAGATCAATCACGTGCATTGATCATTATCAGGCTTCAACAGAGAGCAAAGTTTAAATTAACAATGGTAGTAGGTAGTAGAAGGACTTGAAATTACTTACCATTGCTTAACTGGGATGACACAACACTGATAAGGAAACAGGTGGAAGGTAGCCACCTGGACTTTGATAAGATTAAGCAGGAGTTGGATAATGTTAACTGGGGTTATTTATTGCATTTCTGACCCCTTACAGGTTTTCGATAAGTTTTGTTCCTTTATTAATAGTGTAATTAGTAGTTGTAGTAGAAATATTCATATTCTTAAAAAGCCAATGGAAAGAATAAAACCTTGGATTAGTGATATTTTATGTTATAGAATAAGGAAACGCAATGAGTTATACAAGCAAGTAAAGAGAACCGCCTTAGATAGTATACTTTGAACTAATTTTGTAAAGATTAGAAATAAGTTGAATGGTGATATAAGGGAAATAAAACTAAATTATTATAGAGGCAACTTTGAGAAGTGTAAAAACAATAGTAGGGATACCTGGAAAAAATCAATTAACTAACTGGACAAAAGGGAAGTTAATTTAATAATATATTATTAGAAGAAGATGATGGAAATATTATAAGTGAACCTTTATCAGTGGAAAATAAATTTAACAATTATTATATAAATATAGTAGAAAAGCTGAGAGAAGGCATCAAAGGCATTGATAAAATGTCTAAATTTAATTCTCAAAATATTTTAGTGACAAACTAGAGCCATTATCAATGTTTCTTGATCCTGTTTTCCTAGTGACAATGCTGATGCAATTAAAACATTGAAAAATGGAAAAGAACCTGGTTTAGATTGTTTTAGTTCTAAATTAATAAAAATTATTTCTTCATATATTTGTAATCCAATTTCTTAAATTGTAAATTTAAGCTTTTTAACAGGAGTTTTCCCAGGACAAAAATGAAAGTCAGTAGTAATTTCAAAACATAAAAAAGGAAGCACTAAATTTTGTAACCAATATAAACCCAGCTGACTAGAATATGCGCTTTCAGTATGGGGAGGGACCTAGCAAACAAATTTAATACCTATTTTTTTATTGCAAAGGAAATTTATAAGGTTAATAAAGAGTAAGACCAGATGTGATCACACAATGCCATTATTCAAAGAGCTAAATATATTACCCCTGAAAAATCTGTATGTTTTGTAAAGTTTTGAAAACGTTTTTTATAAAGAGCGGAAATAGAACTGGAAATAACCTTGATTTTTACTTTAGATCAAAACTTTGAAGTTCAAATAATAAAGACATACCAAAACCAAATTCAACCTTTTTTACAAAAACTTTTAATAAATTCAACGATAAATATAATGAATTACCCTTTTATTCATTTTTATAAAAATATATTACCGGTTTCGGCTCTTAGGCCATCTTCAGATAGTAAATAATATAACCTCAAATAAATTAATTTTATATTTATTATATAATTATAAATATAATTAATCATTATATTTATCGTTGAATTTATTAAAATAGTAGCCCTAACGTGAACTAGCTTATACAAAAACTTTTAACTTTGTTGTGACAAGAATTTTTAATCAAATGCCAGATGAAATTAAAAATATAACTAATAAAAACCAATTTATAAGAAAACTGAAACAGTGGCTTCTTTGTTAGAGGAAGTTGGTTTTCTTTTGTACATTCTGCAATAATAAGTTAATAAAATGATAGGGAAACTTTTTTTCTAATTAAGATAACAAGAAAATAAATAAATCAGCAAAATTAAATAAATGATTGAATAAAGCAATATGTACAATCAAGTCAAGTCAGAAATAATCATTAAGTCATGCACGTTTTTGTTAGATTATCTATGAATCAAATTTAAAAAAACCTACGAGCTCAAAATAATAAAGGTAAATTAGATTTGTAACCTCCAGTCAGGCATAACCTTTGAGGTCCATACTTTTATTTTTCCAAAAAAGAAAAAGGAAAAATAATTGAATGATTTCTTCTCTCCTACTTTCAAGTTTCTTATGAGTAATGGATAGTTAGACTAAGGTATGAAGAGTGGAGAAGAACATTACAATAACTATATAACACTTGTTTTTATTAAACTGTATTAAGAATAATCAGTTAAAATGGTCTTTTATGTGTATTAACTAAGTAATATGAGATGAAATGAAAGTATATTTATTCCCCAAACATTCAAATGTATACATCAGTAAGTTAAATGATATTGTTCAACATACAATACAAAATAATACAAAAATACATTGAAAAATAATACAAAGTAATCGTTAAACAAACTGTCTAAAATGAAAACAAAAATAATAGAAAACCGTACAGTAATTCCTATTCATGGGAAAAGCCTACATGGGCATACTGCCTGTGCGTAGGCTGAGTTGCAATATTTTATTCAAAAAGGACTAAAATGTAATTGTTCTATCACAGATTATTATATAAGGGAAAAATATTTTAAATGTACGTCTATACTAACTAAAATATACATAAATAAGAATAGAAAGTAAACAATATTTTATAAGAAGGAAAAATATGTAATATTTATAAATAATAATAATATGAACTTTGAAATATGGAAAAAGTGGTAGCACACATTAATTTAATAATTAACACTTCAATTACATTGCAACTCGGAGGTGAGGCAGTCATATCCAAAAAGTAATCACTGACTGTATGCCAATTTAGGAAGGGCCAGAGAAACAAGTGCATGCAGGATGATGCCCTGTGAATACTTCTCGCAATGCCTACAGAACTGCAATCATTGCTTCTCGTAATCCAGTCTCAACACAAGACCCTCCATACAAAGGCCCACTCATATAGCACCGGCCCCGGCCACAGTTCACCCAGTGGGGGGGGGGGGGGGGAGGAGTGGCGTGCATCAAATCCACTAGTAGACTCTAGTAATGACATTCTCTGCTCCCTCCAAACCTATTAGATTGATCCAATCAGTTACCTGTTTTTTGAATATAGATATTGAAGTACAAGAGAATAAATTAAAATTGGGGTTATCCCGTCGAAGATTTTAAAGCAATGCATGTGCAATTTAGACTGGAGTAGAAGTTGAAAATGATTTATTAATAGTCGGTGTGACAAAACCTTCATTAGCAGAGTAACGTGTGCTATAAGTGTATAAAATTGTAGAGAATATAGAATTGTAATGTTTGAATATAAATACCATTAAATGTTTAATACAGAGTTGACGAATATTAAGGACTGATACGTTTTGGAATAAGGTGTCCGTAGGGTAACGTCTGGCCTTACTGAATGCTACTTTCAAAATAGACTTCTGTACAACATATAATGGTTCTAGAATGCTTTTGTTAGCTCCTCCCCACGCAATAGTTTAAACATTATAATGTAAAAGTATATTGTATATGTTTGGAAAAATAAATTATTATTAGTCTTGGGGGAGGTTCATTTGGAGAGTAGTGAAGAAACTCCAATGAATTAAATAAATTAGTCTTTGGAGAGGTTGATTTAGAGAGAATTGAGTAAATCTTTGGAATTAAAATGATAACAGTAGATTGGATGAATATATTTTTGAGCTTATTTAAAAAACTGATTACACAAGTTTAATTAATTTTGTCCTCAAGAAATGAGTTAGCTACTTGTAAAAGAGCATTCATTACAACAATTGTTTATCATATAATCAAGATAACCAGCACCATTACATTTCCTAACTCAGAATCTCAGTTTTCTCTTCCAAAACAAAAAAAACTCAATACTAGATATATGTTTTCTATGCACTAACCTGACTTGAGATAACATGAATTCAATGTAAATTTACATTATTTCCGCGATCATATATGCCATTATATTCACTTATGTGGTTTACACTCTTGAACACGGATATAATGTATAATTTCATTGAACTCTTATGAGTTTTATTATTAAAATGTGAAAAACCAGGTACGTGACTTGAAAATTGGGTCCTAGATAACTTTTTATCAAGGTTATCTAGAAACTAGTTCATAGCTTAATTCAATATGGGGAGAGTAGTTATATTTGGGTAAAAAGGTTGTAGTATGAACAAGAGATATCGTCTACGGGCAGTTCTATAGGCCGGTTGTAAGTATCCAGGTTAGATGTTTGGTGACCACGATCAATCTCTCTGTAGTGGAGAGAGAGAGAGAGAGAGAGAGAGAGAGAGAGAGAGAGAGAGAGAGAGTTCTCTCAGGCCACTTGAGTCCCAGAGTTTACCTCTTCACCAAAAAGGCACTCAGCCTTCAGGCTGGAGAGTTTCTAACTCTAAAGCACACTGCATTGATTTACCTCCTCCATTCTTTTCTAACATTAAAATAATACTATTTTTTGACAACAAATATTTATTTTCAAAACTACATATAGTATTAACTTCTTTATCAGACACATTAAAATATGTTATTTCAGTTTAAACTGAAATTATGCATTATTTCCCCTGCTGAATTACATGGAAAAAACAAATAGCCTATTTATATTCTAAACTGTTAAAGGGGGGTCAGAATTTTTTATTTATATCTGTCCCATGAAGATAGTGAGATCTATATATTTTGCACTAGTGCAGAGTAGATTAGAGTATGGGTTAGTATGCTGGGGTGGGATTTATAAGTCGTCTTTGAACTCTATATTAGTTATTCAGAAACATTTTGTCAGATTGATTTTGAAAAGAAACATACGAGAAGCTTCTTATCCCTGTTTTTTAGAATTAAAAATACTTCCATTAAGAAATTTATATGTGTATAAAGTACTTAAAGTGTTTTATTCAAGAAGTGGAAATTTAATTAATTTAGAAAATATCGCCAAGCAAAAGTTAAGAAACGCAGATTGTTTTCAAATTCCGAAGCCAAAAAGTATGTTTTATACTAAATGTTTTAATTTCACTGCTCCAAGATTATATAATGAGATACCAATTGAAATAAAACAAGCCTTAAATAGAGTTGTATTTTTGAAGGGGATTAAGAACTGGTTAATGAAATTAGAGAAGATTGAGGATTTATTTGACATTCTAAGTTAAAGCTTCATTTTGTAGAATAGTTTCTTATAGTAGAACTTTTAAAGTGACTGTTATTGTAGGTACAAATGCAATTTATTTTTTAGATTAAATATTTTTCTTGTAGTTATTATTTTATTGTAAATTATAATATGTAATATAGGGAAAAACGGAAATTAGTTTTGTTAGCTACCGTTGGATTTTTATTTTGAGTGATATTTATTAGGAAGGAACCCCAAAACAGGCTGTATATGCCTCAGGGGCCCTATTTTATTGTCTCTTAAGTGTATAAGTCTTACAAATATTTGTGCTATTTATGTTTGTTTAGCTGTATTTGAATATAGTTTTATTTTCTGTTTGTTGAAAGGCAGCCTGGTGAGAAGGACTTATTCATATTTTGTCAAATGTAATGTATGTATTGTATATAAGAGATAATAAATTCCATTTATTATTCATTTAATTACTATTTTCCATTGAGGTATTTTAAATTATGAAAATAATCTATTTAAGATGTATATTCGCTGATTTTTTTTATATATATACAGTAGAACCATTTTATTCTTTATTGTAGGTTACTCAATATTAATTTGTAATCATATATTGGCAGCTTTGTAACTTAGACCTTTTTTTGAAACACATATCTATTTTGAATATGGTAAACCAATACAGATTTCAATATTTCTTAATTTTGCACCAATTATCAATGTTAACAAGACAATAACATAAGTTTGGTTATTTTAAAGTTTTATGCTACAGAATAATATTGTATCTAATTAAAAAAATTCGTTTTGAAGGAATAAAACTATATTTTTTTATTACAGAACTTATTTATTATTGATGTCAAAAGCATTCTTAAACAAACAAAGAAAAAATATAAGTTTACTTCATTCCAGTTAGGCACCTTTATAAAAGTATTTCTACACCTTTAAAACCAAAACTTTACAATGCAGTAAAAGCAATACAGAAAAATGCTGTAAACTGACTATGGAGATGGAATATTTTATTGTTAATTTAATGTCAGTTATATTGTTAAACTTCAAACCTAACACATAGCAACTGTAAAAACTAACACACATAGCAACTGTAGGAGACAACAAATAAATACCCAAGTTAAATATAGACAGCTATGGTTGTGTGAATAATGTAATATTACTAATGGAACAATCCATCCATCAATAACCTGACGTATTGGTCTTGCTCTTAAGCCTAAGAGCATTAAATCAGTTAATATGCAGGACAGCTAACAGACTGCTGTATATGATATCTATGAATATAAAATCCAAATATCAGTTACTGACAAATCACAGTTTCTCAACAACTATTCTTTGGATGTTAATCTTTCTGCAGCTCGTTAAGGCTAAGAGCATTACATCAGCTAACGTGTAGGACAGGTAACAGACTGCTGTATATGATATCTATGAATATAAAATCCAAATATCAGTTACTGACAAATCACAGTTTCTCAACAACTATTCTTTGGATGTTAATCTTTCTGCAGCTCGTTAAGGCTAAGAGCATTACATCAGCTAACGTGTAGGACAGGTAACAGACTTCTGTATATGATATCTATGAATATAAAATCCAAATATCAGTTACTGACAAATCACAGTTTCTCAACAACTATTCTTTGGATGTTAATCTTTCTGCAGCTCGTTAAGGCTAAGAGCATTACATCAGCTAACGTGTAGGACGTAGTCAATCTGTTGATATAGCCTACAAAATATAACAACTAGAATATATTATAAAAAATACTTATGCTATAAGTATTAAATATATTGTTAACATTTATTTGAAATATATTTTTAGCTACTATGCAATATAACAAATGTGTGGTTGGTACATATAAACTATTTTTATTCGTACTTTCAATATTTAATGCTAAAGAAAATCTCGTACTCTGACTTAGGGTAGGTAACATGTTTTTATGTTACTCCAAATATATGCTCAAATCTCATAACATGACATTGCAAATATTCTTAAATTGATACTCTAAAATCTAATAAAAAACCCTGAGTTTGCAAGTTGACAAGACAGGTAACATTATAGTGATGCAGTGCAATACAAGGACACACCTAGGTACATATGTCGATTATTGTAATAATTGTATTTCTACCCACATAAGTATTGTTGGGTATAACCAGGTGTAAGTGTTGTTAACTGCAGACATCTGTTTATGTTGGGCAAGTCACAGAAAGTAAATAGTCACAGTTGGCTAGAGTCTGAGCACTACAAGGCCTACATGATCTGGATTACATTGTGAGTGTGGCTAGCAACAAACGCCTCTAGAGAAGTATATAATGTTACTTGCATTTTGGATAAACAATTGAAGTAAGTGAATATTAGTTTTTAAGGATTGTAAAGTGACAACATTTTCTTATTGTTAACACTGATTCTGACTGTCCAATAAATATCGTTATATATTTAAAATCAGCAGAATGGGTAAATTTGTTTAGTTTTTTTCTGTAAATGTAAGTTTTTTAATTTTGTTAGACAGAAAAACTCAATCTTTTGTTATTGAGGGTTTGATACATTAATTTATTACTTTATACAGAATATATTTGTTTATTTTCTTTGCTAATTTATGAGTAAACATCATTTATTAATTTTTCACAAAAAACATTCAACTTGAGATATTTAATTTGTTTGAATGGTGTTTGTGTAGTTAATGGGGTTCAGTGTTCTCAGGAAGCTGATCTCCGGAATTACCATTAATTAACAGTCTTATGACTAATGACGTAAAGTCTGCCTACGACGTTGTTACACAGAGAGATTATATACAATTTCTGCTTCGTCATTGTGTTTGTGTTTTGTTAAGTAATTGTGTTATTTCTTTGAAGAAGAGGCTCTTCTCATTGTTAAAGAGTCAAGTCTTGATGAGTCCTCTATCACTGTTGCCAAGAAACTAAACTTTTTTGACTATGTACACTTGACTTTTTTTATCGCAAGAGTAAATGTGTTTGGTAGATATGAGCTGTAATTTGTTCATTTAAAACTATACCCTTTATTTTACAGCTTGTTTAATAAATTGGGAAAATAAATGTTCTGCTGAAATACTTTTGTTAACTGTTATCATTATTTACTTTACAATACTATCGAAAATAAAAGATTCTTCCTTATGAGATTTGTATAAATTAAATGAATGTCAACACTGATGGTTAAAATTGACTTTATGTTTCATAATACATTTTGAAAATTCAGTTTTCTGTTAAATTTTATTAATTCTATATATTAAAACAAAGACATTACTTGTATAAGTTTAAATAAGAAGTACATTTTATTTCATACTTACAAGAGTGATAATACACTAAAACTCTAATAGATTCATATTCTTTATTAAATAAAACAGTATTTTCCTTTATTTCCAAACTCAGATATATTCAGTAAAGAAAGAACGTACTATTAAAAAGCTTATAATTATTACTTAGAGTACTTCTTTTGCTGTTTTACTTCTTTTTGCTTTTTAGTGTATATAATGTTTTCTTTTTCAAGTTCCAAAAAGTTGGATGGTCACATGACTTTTGTTGACTGATAATGAAAATAAATAAAAGTAATGATATTCAGCTTGAAGAATGAAACAAATAGATGATGAATGTAGAACGAGCTGAACGTCTCTTTACCAGTTTACAAATACAACCAAGTATTAAATCACGAACGATCCAAGTGACCAGCATAGATGATATCAGTGTTTATAATTCAGATGAGCAATTTGATAATTTTTATAATGCAAAGCTAGCTACGTTCGAATTTGGCAAAGGAAATTTTAGAGACAGCATCATACATCCTAGCAGTCCCAAATATTATGCAATCAAGAGCCACATTCGGCACTTCTACAGTCCTCCGGATGAAGATATTTTTGATACAGGAGAATTTATGCAGGTAATTAATTATTTAAATAAACAATAAATCACTCCATAGTTAACTTTACACTCTGCTTAATGTTAGAGTCAATCACATAGAAAGAATAAACAGAGGAACTTTCTTAAGGTCTCAGCGATACCACTGAGGATGTCACATCACAGCACGAGCAAACGTTTGGTGATATAAATATTGTAAATAACACCTTGACATTGTCATTACCGTAAGCTTTAGTTTTTAACCCCAGTAGCAGTTATAAATAGATTACAACTAATGCAAATCTTTATACATAAACAGTAATAATTACAACACTTATCTTTGAATATTGGAGTGTTAAAGTCGGAGTGCCTCAAGGATCTATCCTGGGACCTCTCCTATTTTTAATATATCTAAATGACTTGCCTAAAAAGTTTCCAAAAAACTAATACTTTACGCGGATGATACAACTGCCATAGTGAAAGCAAATCCTCCTGATGAACTAGAAATTAAAGTGAAACAGACTTTGGAGGAATTATCACAATGGTTTGAGGTTAATGGGCTAAAATTGGACAAAAGTAAAACTCAATTGGTTAATTTTCGCACAGTCAGGTCCCAACAAAAATGTATTAGTGAAATAAACTTTAAAGGGGAATTATTGCCACTGTCCAACAATGCCAAGTTCTTAGGAATAGAATTGGATCTAAAATTAACATGTGACAAAGGTATAGAAATTATTGCAAAGAGGCTGAACTCAGATGTTGGTTTTAAGGGACATCGTGGATTTGAAAACCAGACTGATTGTTTACTATGCATATTTCTTTTCAATTGCTCAATATGAAATTGAACTTTGGGGTATAGCTTCTCAGGCAGATAAGGTTTTTAAAATCCAACAAAAGTTTTTAAGAATAATGACATTTTCATCTTGCAGGTCATCTTGCAAGCCAATTTTTAAACAATTAAAGATATTGACTATTCCTAATTTATACATACTAAAAATTTTAATGGTGGTTAAGACAAACTTGAGTAGTTTTTTTGATGAACAAGTTGATCATGGGTATAATACTAGATTTTAAAATAATTTGCAGTACCCTAACCATCATCTGAAGCTTATTGAAAAAACACCAAACTATATGGGAAAAAAGATCTTTAATAAACTCCCCCTTAAATACAAGTCTTTAATCAACACAAACTCTTTTAAAAGCAGTCTTACCAATTTCTTATTGGAAAAAATTATTATAGCATCAGTGAGTACTTATGTGATAGTGACATGTAAGCTATATTTTATAAATTAAGTATAGTTTAATATTACATAGTGGCCATGTTGTGTAGATGATATATAGTGGTCTCTAATGTTACATACATTAGACAATAATAGAACAATATCCTCTAGATTTTATTATGTTATGTAAATTATTACATTATTAATTTTGACAATGTCACCTGTTTTTTAGCTGTGCTATTCATGTAAAACGTTTAAGTGACAATAAAGAAATTTTGATTTGATTGATTGGGATGTGGGGGGGGGGGAATAAGAGAGGGACTGACAATGTATTATCTGTCACATGGCTGAGAAATAACTACTCAACACATACTCTGCTCATTATTGGATGCCACATTTGTTTATTTCTTCTTTTTAGCGCAGCATAATTCTCATCTAAGCCACAATAAAAGATGCTAATGTTTATGAGCAAAAAATGGGTAACACTATCAATTAATTCTATCATTATGTTACTTTTATTTTATAGAGTTTGTTTGGTACTTGACATAACAAAAACCTTATTCATGAAATATTTAAATATTGTTCAATTTTTGTATGTAAATTATTTCAACAAACTCTAATATATATATTTTTTCATTATCTTGTTCCTTATACACTAGTTAAGAGGAAGATTGATAATTTGTGTTGTAAAATAAATTATAATTATATTTATAGTATTTTTTTATATTTACTTATAATACTAAAATCTTGGTTTAATGTAGTTTTACGACATAGTTCTATAACTAATTAAACTTTTTTGTACGTGTGTGAACATATGAACCAGTCTCTCTGAGAACAATGATAAACTTTTCTGGCATTTCTTGGTTCTTATGACGTTCATTATCACCTTTGTATAATGTACATGTATATCTTAACACTTGTATTCTCATGAGGTGTTTTACTTGAAATTTTCATTTTTCTTGATTATGTTAAAAAATAAAGTAAAGAGATGATTTTGTATTTATTTTCAAAGTTGCATTCATTTAAAATGTTTAATCTTAAAATTTTTTAAAAACACTATCTTGTAATAAAGTAATTACAAACTTAAGGAAATTTAACAAAAAATATACTACCATACTACGAATTAAGATATGTATGAATATTATATGACTATATTTATCAGCTTTTGAAAACTATGACAATAATAAATTGTGAAATAAAGTTAATTTGATGGTTATTTAAAATACAAGAGCTCTGACTGGAAAATCAGACCTAACTGAAGGGAGAATTAAGGAAAAATGGGAAAGTGTATTTTTGTGTTCTCGGTAAAAACAATGTTTTAGTGCACATTGATTTCCCTCTTCCACCCATCCCCCAAACCTTTGTTGGAACAGCAAAACATACTCAAGCTTATTAACTAAAGCATTAAAAGTTGGCGAGTACATAACAGACAGCTTTGGAAATGTTACTAAATCCATGAAAGTTATTACTTGTAAATTCAACTACCCAACGTATGATGTATACAATTTGTTTTATAGCTTCATCGCTGATGTGCTTGATTCTTTTTAAAATATAAAATTTTGATTTTTGGAGGGACTCTCAATATGATTGTTCCACTGAAAGTTGTGTGTCCCATGGAAGCATGACTTTCTATTTATATATTTAGCAATGCTGCATGTTTTCAACTCTTCTTCCAACAGCAAGCTGTTTGTTTTGAGAGTCATTAACTATGACATGTAAGTAGTGGATGTCATATAAAATGTAATGTAAGAGTTGACGGCAAGTTTGCTACAAGATTATTCAGACAATGTCTTGTGATCAGTGGGAGTATCGTGGCTTAGATATTGTGGCAATATCAATAATTGTCATAGATTGAATATGCTGGCCCCAACATGGATCCCCTACGTATCCTCTCCTTTCGTTAGAGTCCTTTCGTATTATCCTCTCATTCTTCGGAAGATAATACATCTTGATTCATTTAGTTTTGTGTGTGTTGAATCTTAACAACTTATTCAAATATAACTTAAACCATGCATTTATCTGTAACTTTACACCCGTTCTTCATGAACCTTGACCTCATTTGATTCAGTATATGAGATGTGGTTATATTAAATGAAGAGTAGACATTCACTTAATGTAATAGATTGTCATCCGAACATATAGTAAAATGTAATAGAAATATTTGTCACTATTAATTCCCACACAGTATCATTGTGCATTGCCTAACCATATTTGACTGTGTAGCACTGACCTTGTAATTACCTTAAAAAAACAATCTTAATTACAGCCAAATCAAGTAATTGTTTATCCAGCCTGGACAAATAATGTTTTCAATAATTATTGTTTGCTAATATTCAAATGATTTTATTGTATATATCTGGATAAATACGTACTGTTTGTATTTATTTGGTTAATGATTTATTACCAGTGATATTAGAGGTTTATGATCCATTAGAGATATTGTTAAATGAAAATTGTCATTTAAAGTTGAAATTAAAAAAATATTACAAGTTATCAACATTTGTATTGTTTTTCTATTCATTTTTTAGTAATTTTTTTTTTCTAATCATATTTTAATACTACTAAGAGTTTGGGGTGAAAAATACTTAATTACCGTCGGCATGTAATACAACCTGGTTCCTCCTCAAGGGGTTAACAGTACTTAAACAAATCTTTATTTTTCTGCTCAATCATAATTTTGCTACATATTTACAAAAATACCTAATAATAATAAAAACACAAAGTTGAAATAATCAGTACGAAACACAAAAAAACAGGCTGGCCTTAATGTTCGCAGAAAAAATAAGCCGCTAGGAGTTAATATCTCTTTAGGGGTTCCTTTACAATACTTTAAAAAAACTACTTAAGTTCTCCACACAATTTTAGAAACAAATCTTGTACTCACTTACTTTCTTTGGCCAATAAAGTAAATAATAAGTGACTTCAGGAACTGAAGTAAATAAAAACTCTGATAAAATAATAACTGCTAAATTATATATTTCAATAATAACTAAAAACCAACTAACTAATATCTAAAAACAATAATCCTAGATTAATTATTGTTTATATTATTATGTAACTTGACCACTAGTTCTTACTAAATAAACACAAAAAACTGCTTTAACAGACTTTTATTGCTTTCATGCAACAACTAATTTAGTAAGGCAATTATTTATCCTAGATTAATTATTGTTTATATTATTATGTAACTTGACCACTAGTTCTTACTAAATAAACACAAAAAACTGCTTTAACAGACTTTTATTGCTTTCATGCAACAACTAATTTAGTAAGGCCAATATCTTGATGAAATCTAATTTATTTTAATTGTTTACTTTCTACAGGGAGACGATTTCCAATTTACAACAGAACCAAAACCAAGCACAGACTGGTGTTACTACATCTATCTGTTCCTGGGAGTCAACCTGCTAGTGCTTGGAGTATTTTCACTAATTGTTGGTCTGTTGCTTTCGGATACGGATGATGATGATGATGAACTGAAGGCGTTATGGCAGCTGGTGGGGTTAGCCGCACTGTTCTGTGGTATTATAGTTGTTGCATGCTCTTGGCTACGAGGCCGGTCACGATCCTCCATTCCTCCTCCGACACCAGCAGCTTACTACTGCATCTCACTTGGCTGTAGAGGCCAGCGCATGCCGCTCTATGGAACTATAGGACCCATTCAACCATCTTTTGTCGTTTCCCAGAAGTAAATGTCATTTTGCATTATTTCTAACATCTGTTTGGTGCATCATGACATAGGACATCTGGAATTCATACTGTTTTCACAAAGCTTCCTAAGTAGAGCTTGAGATAGGAATGTCCCAGTGTTCTCTAGATGACCAGTGGAGATGATTAATTTGGCAAGAATAAGCAGTGCTTCAATTTCAAAGTTACCATTTGGAAACGAAAGAAAGAAGACAATGGTAAAAATATCAAACATATTCTGGATCTAGTTATAAGGCTATACAAAATATAATATAACAAAACAATATTTTGTTATGTATTGGCACAAATTGGAAGAGAAATTTTTTTAATACAGTTCACTTCCCAAAACTCTTCTTGTGATTGTTTTTATAGTAAGCAATCTTCTTCACAAGTTCACTACACCCTAGAAGACTACATTTTCTTTTATTAAAACCTTTCGAAATGTCAATCATTAAAATCACTGCTTTTTGGTGATTTGAGGAACTGGGTAATTTGTTTAAGATTTCCTATTACTTCATAACTTTGAAAACTAACATCATTTAAGTTTTTAAATATATGAAGAGATTTTATAAACTTAACAAAGCAAAGGCATTAATAACCCATCATCAACAATGTTCAAACCATAAGTAAAATGTAAAAGGAAAGTAGCGTAGTAGAACTAAAGACAGGACTACACTTCCGGATCAGAATTCTGAAGTATTCTATAGCACTTTGAGCCAATTACCTTACTTTAGTTTTTAGGAGACTGGATGGATATTCAGACTGATAATATATTGATGAGATTTTGTCAATTGATGAGCACTTAATCAATGAAATGTTTTTGATATTTCTAATTTAGTTGGATAATATAATTAAGTGCACTTCTATACACTTTATTGTTTTTCGTTAAGCTGCTTAGGTGGAGGACTAGGATTTATCTTATTAGCAGGTTTGAGAGTCATTCATTAGTAAGATGTAGATGACCAAGTGTAGTCATTGTTACTAAGGTCGACTGCTCCTCAGAAAGAGCTATTTATTAATAGCCCATAGCCAGGGCAATAATAACCAATAATTCTCTATTACACAAAGATGAATGCACTTCTGTACACTCAATATGGTTTTTGATTACGAATAAAACAAAAGTTACAACTTTCCTATTGCATGGGAAAAAGTTTTGCTCCGTATTGATGTCCAATGGGTTTGATGCAATTAGGCAATTTGGGATGACTAGTATATGTTTCAGGTTTTTAGATTGTCTTAAAGTAACAGCTGGTAGTTTGTTAAAAAGGTTGTTTGTATGGAGGGCTGTGGTTAGTATATTGAAGTTTTTTTTTATATTATTTTTGTTTTGTAGGCAAAGGCGTAGTAATCAGGTTGGCTAACACTTCAAACTGTGGAGTGTTTAGTTCAAGGTTCAAATCTTCAACTGAACAAGTTGAATAGATTTATGCACAGACTTGGGACCAATGTAATTATGAAATCTGAAAAAAAAAAAAAATTGGTTGAGTTGGGAGGATTTTTTGGCCATTATAAGCTAATCTTATCTAGATTTAACAAGTTTCTGTGGATACATCTCTTTTTGAAAGCATTGGTTAGATGCCAATTATATTGTACTTAGTTGTTAAGACAATAAGGCATTTGATGAAATTTGACTCGGCTGTATGGAACTGTGATTGGTGCTACTAGGCTTTTAGTGGAGGATATCTTGAGGGAAGCTTAATCTCAATATAGTCTGTAGTTTCAATCTAAAATAAATTCTAGTCCTCATAAAATTAACTAGTGCTCAAACATCACAACTCTTACCCATACAATACAAAAGTGTAAAACCTGTCATCCACAAACCCACATACCCTAACAACTGTCTTCAATATAAGTTTTATTGACCACTGAACTTGCGATTCTGTAAATATATGTTTGCTACAAAATAATTTCTGCTCATCCCAATCTTCCCAATACATAAGCTGAACAACTGAAATTCTCCATAAATGAATGAATGAACAATCTGAACAACTCTGCTAAGAAAAATTAAAATTGCACAGCTGTAATTGTGAACAATTATTACCAAATATAGGACTCCCAAACCTATATAACGCCCAACCCTTCTTCCCCCTAACCAAGCTGTAAAACAATAATGTATATAGAAGTAAGTTCACTTAATTATATTTCAAAATGAAATCAAAAGTTTAGAAAAGCAATGTTTAAGTGGACTGTTCCCAAAGATTTAGTTATTCTGTTAGTGTTTTTGTATCGCCAACCAAAGTAACTGAAGCTCTATAAAGTCAGTTACTTTGGTTTCTTAAAATATTGCGCTGATTGTGTGTTGGATGACAAAACTTTGTGTGTTGAGTTCTCTAGTTCAACGTGGTGGTAGGCAACGGCAGCACCATTGACACTCCCCTGTCTCCTATCCCCTCAAAACCTCTTTCTTCATCCTCACTCTCTCCCTCCTCTTGCACATGAAATAATAAATTTATTCACACAAAAAATTATCATACAAATTGCCTTATGACATAATTGTGAATATACCTAGCCACTTATCCAGTAGTGTGGCTAGGTTAAACAAAAATGTAATACAAGATTATAAACAATTATAACAATGAGTCCAGTTCAGCAAGCTTATTATCAAGGTAATACAGCTCTCTGCAGCGCGTGGTTACAGTTCAACTTAAATTATTTATATATTCAACTATATTTAAAACAAACACAAATCATACCATGGATTGGCTCATAAAGTCCGTTAGTTCTAACGTGAAAAGCCATTGTTTTAATTTTTTACAAAACTTTGTTTCATTATTGATTTGCTTGATTTCAACAGGCAATTTCTTGAAATAATTTGGCCCAAGATAGTTAAAAGATTGTTTAAAAATAGTTTTATTAACCTTAGGTTTAATAAAGATGCGTTGATTGTTACTTCTAATATTATAAGTTGGGACGTGAAGATCCTTTGTTGCCACTTCTTATATAAAACAGTCTTAAAGTTTTAAAACAGAATAAGTGTTGGATTGGAAGTACTTTTAAATATGAGTATAATGCGAATGAAGATTGGCGGGAATTTTGCTTCAGAATTACACGAACAAACTTATTTTGAATTTTCCTAATATTGCCAATATTGGTCTTGTATGATCCACCCCAACACACAATACCATACTGCAATCTGGAGTGAACCAAGCCATAGTATAATGTACGTAACAGAGAAGTACTACAAAAATTCCCTAGGAAATAAAATTTTCTAACACTTGATCTAATTTTAGAAATCAAATTAGCAGTATGCTTTTTCCAAGACAGCTTACTGTCAAGACATATACCTAAATATTGAAAACTATCAACTTGTTCAATTATTTTACAATTACAATGTTCTTCGTTAATTTCACAACAAGTGTAACTGTGGTAGATTACAGGTATATTCAAAGTTAACTCTTTAAAATCAAAATTAACAAGTTTAGTTTTATTGACATTAACAGACATTTTGTTTTTGAAACACCAACATCGTAATATATTTAAGTCACTTTTAATATGCTGAAATAAAATAACATTCACTTCAAAAAACAACAACATATTCTAGTGGAGGAAACCAGGTGTATCTCCCCCTCGAGCAACGTGGGTTTTAATATAGCAGAGCTGTCTAACACCCTAAAATCTAACTGCCACTGAGGCGTTTGCTGTGGCCATAAGACGACGTTTCTTCCTTTTATGCGCTGCTATTTATTAAGTATTAATACCACTATATTTTGTTATTGCATGCACTCTCACATTCACAATCTTACGTTTAACACAAACATGCTCAGTCCACAAATACTTGTATTTTGCACTGGCTTATAGATATAATGTCTACTCATAGAAGTCACTGTTAATTATTAAGTATATTTTTGACTACTATCATGTATTCCATGTAAAGTTTCAATTATATAGCATTCTCTTTTACATCCCTGCGATATAGCTTAATTATTCTAATTTCCCTTATTCACTTAGTACAATCATGTCTCTGTACATTAATGCATGTCATTATGTACAAGTAATTGCATAGTTAAGTAGGCTTGGTGGTTTTCTTATATGCCAACATCATTATAATATGCTGGTGTACTTTTTTTATTCAGATATTGTAATGCCGTTCACTCTCTGAATGGATCCACCAAAATTCATTGATTCATAACACATTACCTCCTTATAACAGACTCAAACTATGGATCCATAACAGAGGCCGTTTAAACTTGTTCTCATTTAATATCATTTCTTTTTAATTTCTTGTCAGTTATTAGCGTTTTCACTCCCTTCTACAGAGAAATCTACATTAGTGGAGATTACTAGTCATAATATTTTGTAAAAGTAGATCACTATTTTTCTTGTTTGCTACATTTACAATTTTCATTCACGTTCTCTAGAGATATTACATATTATTACTTTTATTTGTATAGTTGGGTTGCCTCAAGGGTTTGTCTGGATAATTATCTATTGTAATTTTCTTGATTTCTACATACTCGCTATTCTGGCTAAAATACAGAGCTCAGCAGTTGACAAGACCTCATCAATCATCTCTCTTTGGGCAAATTAAAGAGGAACCAGAGGCCCCAAAATATTTAAATTTTTATACGTTTAAGTGTATTTTTGTCTTTAGTTTACCACAGGTATAGTAATTTCATTTCATTCATTATAATTCTACACTCAAGTGACTTAAAAAGTAATACCAACAAAAGTGTGATTCTGGCACAGCTTCTACAAACAGTTCTTAGAAACCCTTTGGGGAAACTAAAAATTGTATGTATACCATAATTAAAACAGTGTCTTAATTTATTTTATTGTCAATTGATTAATTATTATTTTGGTGATAGGTTTAGTTACAATTGGTTCATAGAGAAAGCTGCTTGCAAACAGCATAGATAATTTTGTTAGTGTTCCTGCTCTGTGGCCAATCAAAAGAATGTCTCTAATTGGTCAGAAGCTTAGTTGATTAAAGCTCAGCTTTGTAAGCTAAAGGTTCTCAGTTCAATCCCAATCAGTCATAATAAATTTTGAAATGGATCAGCTGATAACCACCAGCTGTTCATTTGCCATTTGACTATTAATTACACTTTCTATGGAATAGACGGCCTTTGTAACAATGACTACACTCGCTCATTTATACTCATTTGAAATCTGTATTCGCCCATATCTTTATAATCGGCATCTTACAAATAAATAAATACCTCTATACCACTGGAATATCTTTGAAACCAATGTCTGACATTAATATAACTGCTTTTTTCTTTTGCATTTATGGTTTTGTCACAAAGAATACAATAAATTTTAACAACTTTATAATTCAAACAGTGATATGGTAACTAATTATGTCCAGTTACAACAATTGTTTAAAAAATAACTCACATTTTAAATTAATAAATTATTGATTTTAATAGCTTGAAATAAGAATGTTATAATTATTACATAATTAGTGAAACATCTGTAACATCTGTAAAGTGAAACATCTTTGATTATAGTTGTGATAAATATTACACACAATTTGTCCGCTGTAATTGCACTAGTAGCGATATTAGCGAATGAAGATTGTAAGTGAATGTGATGAGCATGTCTTGGTTAGAAGCTTAAGACATCTTTTTTTATAACTTTATAAGCTAGCATAACAATTACAAATGAGCAGTAAGTAGTTGTCAGCTGATTATGATTGACTCAGTTTGGAATTCATACGTTACTGGATCGCTAGATTATGAAAGTGGAATTTAACCAAACTTGTTACAAGCCAATTTATTTATTTAAATAGTAAAGATTTAATACAAAATATATATGTACTATAAAGAAGAGAACATTTGAGATTACACACTATATTATACTATTCATGTTTGTTTGGGAACTATGTATTTAAGATTTTGTAAAATTAATAAACTTGTAAAAATAAAATAAATGTTACATACTTACAAAGAAAAAAGCAAGAGATATCCAATATAGTACAAGTTAGATGAAATTGGGTTAAATAAAATCATATAGCATTTGTTTGACATGTACAAGATATTTTATTATATATGTTTATAGTATAAATAAAATTAAAACTATTTAAAAATTTCATTTTTGAAAATCTTTTTATACTTTTCCTATGCTCCTTATGTGTACATATAGTAATCAAATATTTCTATACTGGCAGGTCGTTTTTAGCCATCCTAATATATTAAACTTGAAGCTGTTTTTTTTGCTAACATGACTTCTTCCATATTTTCTTATCGATTTTAACAATGTAGTAGAAGGGGCCCGCGTTGATGCCCGAGCTCTGATTAGTCCATTTTTGTATGATGTCATTCAAGATGGCAGCGCCCACGTTTCCCGCCAAATTTCCGAACCTCACTTTTGCATCAGCTGATAATGGGGGGTAAGGAAGGATGGTAATAATACGACTGTGTGCATCTAAAGAACTTACTACATTCTGTAAAGTTCATTGTATATTGTACATTGTACAATACTACCTTATGTGTATAAGTGGGTGGATGGGTCAATACCACCTTACATGTATGGGTGGGTCAATACCACCTTATGTGTATGGGTGGGTGGGTGGGTCAATGCCACCATACGTGTATGAGTGGGTGGGTGGGTTATGATAATTTCAATTTGTAACATGATTTCAATTTGATTGTGTTTGAATATTGTACATACTTATAAGTAATATGCTTACTACATTCTACATTTTCTACTAGGCTTCACTCCCATCTGAAAAGAAAAAAAATCAATATCATTTTATTATAAATCTTACAGTATACATTGTAGTGGATGTGTATCTGTATACGTCTACCAAATTTTAACTAAATCGGTCGATAAATAACGAATCTAAAGCGTTTTAAAGAAAAGTGGTGGGGGAAAAGATAAGTGCAAATACGATATTCATGAAATATTTTCTTACAGGTAGGTCAGAAGTAGTTTAAAAAGATAAGATAATTTACGGGTTAAGAGAGTTGAAAAAAAATGTCAAAGCCTTAGGACTGATATAAGCTTTATAAGCAAAAAACCTCATTTTTCTGATATTTCCTCCGCAACTTCTGAAACTTTCTTAAAAGCAGGAAATTAAGTTTTCATCCACTGCCAGTGCCTCTTTTCATGTCTAGACACGTCGATTACGTCATAGCCCCTGTATAAGCAGACCAAGTGAGAGGAAAATTCAGTTGGTACCTGGGAACAAAGTTGGTAAGTAGTCTTCTCTTTTGTCTTCTTGGTGAGTATTGTAAGTTTTAGCTTGACTCAGGTATTATACTAACCTATACATATTTAATAGTTATATTCGATTACAGTGTTTGATTATTTTAGTTGATTATTTCATGTTTGATTATTATATCGATTTTTTCATTATTTTAAGAGTATTTTACTTCTTTTTGTGTGTATTTTACTATACCTTTGTACAGCTTAGTATCAAATATTCTTTATCCGTATCATATATTGTAAATGGATTCTGTAAATATTGTTGGTACTAACGAGACGTGTGTTAGGAAATTTAGATTGTACAGTTCTAAAACAAATTTTAAGTTTAACCAAAATCCTCCCAGTGTTGTTGAAATTGATTAAATCAGATGGGAGTCCAGTGAACTTGTGAATAAAATGAAGTCTAACACTATGGATACTGACCAGCTTGGATTCACCTTAACCAGCATTAATTTTTAAAATAAAGAGGCGGGAGTATGTAGCCTTCAGACCCGCTTCCAAGATTGATGAGAATATAATTTGGAACATTTTTGGAGGTATTGTACAAAGTAACGCAGCGTCAATAACAAGCAGTACCCAAGACCAGGACTTTACAATAATTTTATGGACGAGTGTAAGACACGTGTAGGTGTAGTGTGTATCAATAATGTAGATCATTTGTGTCATGCCAGAGCTCTTGTGGTTGGTAAAGCGCTCGCCAAAAAAGATCCATTGTACAGTGCTATAAGACATAACAAGGGCAAGAGGCAGACCGACAGGGCCGAGAAACTGTTGGCCAAGGATATTCCAGAAGAAGGGGCAGGTATTGCGGAACTTGAAAAGCTTCAGGATCACCTTAAAAATATAAAATTACAGTTTATAATTATGATAGGAAAAGTCGTGAAGTGTATTTTAGTGGGGGTAGTGATGATGCAGGGTATATTATTATTACTGTCCCGACTCAATGTTTAAAAAGAACCACAATTCGTTTCAAGTATGGTACAACAGACAAGTAGAAAACAGTTGTCTTTGATTTTTAGAAAGAAATAATTGAATATTGTATTTCAGATGTGGATATACTGACCCAGGTGTGTTTAAAATTTAGATCATTATTCTTGGATCAGTGCCAAGTTGACCCTTTTATGGAAGCAGTAACTATCGCAAGTGCACGCAACCTTGCTTTCCGGCAAATATTCCTATAGAACTTTTACCAAAACACGGATATCGATTAGTAGACAATCAATTGGCTATAGCACTTCAGTGGTTGTGTTGGGAAGAGTAGAAAAAAGGTGTTTGGATCCAACATGCTGGGAGGGAGCGTTAAGTTAAAGTAGATGGACTGAAGGTGGATGGTTACTATAATGAAGAGACAATATACAAATTTCACGGCTGCTACTACCACAACTGCCCCAAATGTTTCTCTTTTAAGAGGGAGGACCATTTGATTTTAGAAATATTCAAGAACGAGAGCGACTTCACTACCTAGACACACACCCTATGCTGCACACTCAACCGCTCAACCCGCAAGATGCCTTTTTCAGAGGACGTACTGGCAACTCAAAACTGTACCGCAAATGTAACCATGATGAGTCTATTCAATATGTTGATGTGTGCTCTCCTTACCTGTTTGTGTGTAAACACTGTCACTACACTTAAGGATACCCAATAATCTACGTAGGAGTTGCAGAGTGTCGTAGCTAAGGTTTAAATGTCGATAGAGTGTTAAAGTGTAAAGTACTACCTCCCAACAACTTGTTTCACCCGGTTTTACCTACAAAAATGAACAATAAATTAATGTCTGTTTTGTGTAGATTTTGTGGAGAGGAGCAGTATATTAGTGATTGTGTAAATAGTGATAATGAGCAAAGTCTGACAGGAACATGGACAATGAATGAAATAAGGAAAGTGGTAGAAAAAAGTTATGTTATTTTGGCAATTTTTGAGCTCTGGCAATATGAAATGGCTACATTCAGCAGTGGTGGTCTCTTTAAAGAGTTTATCGACACATTTCAAAAAATCAAGCAAGTCTTCAGGCTACACTACATGGTGTCATTCGGAGAAGGATAAGACCAAGTACATTCAGGATTACTTTGAACATGAATGTATCCAACTGAACCTGTCAAAAATTGAAAACAACGAAGGCCTCAGATGTCTGGCTATAGTAATGTTAAATTCCTTCTGGGGTAAATTTTAACAAAGAGAAAACCAGACCAAAGTGTTAATAACACGAGACCCATTAAATTTGTTTAAATTGCTTTTGAATCCTAAAGTGCAAGTAAACAGAATTCAGAAAATTAATCAGGACGTTGTTCTTGTAAACTGGCAACATCTCGAGCAGGTTATAGAATCCCTAAGAACTGATAATGTTGTTTTGGCAGTATTTGCCACTGCCCAAGCTAGACTAAAGTTGTACGAACATTTGGACGCCTTAGGTGCTCAGGTACTGTATTACAACACAGATTCGGTTATCTACATTTACAAAGACGGCCTGTACAGAGTAAATACCGGTGATTACTTAGGCTAGATGACAGATGAACTTGCTAAAGACTACAGTCCCGGTTCATACATTACAGAATTTGTGTCAGGCGGGCCTAAAACATATGCTTATCTTGCATATTCAACAGAGGATGGGAAAATCATTCCCAATTGCAAAATAAAAGGTCTAACCCTCAATCTAAAGTCTGAAAAAATTAATTTTGAAAACTTAAAGAAGTAGTTCTAAGTGATGAGACTCTAAACATGGACATTGAAGAATCCCGTATTCATAGAACTAGTGACAGAGATGTACTAACTGTAAACGAGACAAAAATATTTAAGTGACTGGGCCAAAAAGAGAACGCGAAGGTAAGTATGATACCCTGCCCTTCAGTTATAACAAGCAGAAAACAACACAGTGACTCACCTATCTATCTACCCACGGTCTCACAACTCCTTCCGATATCACTTGATCTTCCCGCTCCTCCTGATTGTCTGGAGTAGGAGATGGTGTCGGAGGCATCCACAGTAGTTTGGGATCCATGTACTCATCCTCCTCCTCGCCTTCCCAGTCTATGTAACCATCATCAAAATTGAATCCTGGGTACTCCCTCCATCCGTTCAAACTGCCGCTGTCACAGAGATAACGCCAATTCGTAGATGATGATGATGGAGCTGATGAGAAGGATAGTTCGCTAATAGATGACAAATACCCTATCTTCCACAATATTTTGCTTTATTACTTCAATAAGGCTTTTCCAAAAAAAGCAATAAAAATGAAAAATAAACAATGTAGGTGGATGAGTGATGAACTAAAAGAGGGGAAAAAATAGCATTATTAATTTAAATAAAAATGCCAGAGCTACAAAACATTTAGAGTTGGCTAAATGAAATGAATGAAATGAAATGAAATGAAAAACGTCTTTATTTATATTCAAGAGGCGAAGTTAGGGCTGCAAAGCCCTCTCTACCACTTAACCTCATCATACATAACAAGATATTTTCAAATATAAATAACAATTTACAAGGAAATACAAAATAGAAATTGGCCAGACAGAAAAATAAAGTAACATTTTTTTGACAGCAAAATTACTAACTCTCATGATGTTATTAGAACTACTTGGCAAATTATAAATAGCGAAGTGGGGGATAAGATAAAACATCCTGATCGTAATATAGAAATAATTAATGAAAATAAAACAATTGACAATCCGAGGGAAATTTCAAACGCTTTTAGTTATTATTTTACTAGTTAATAAATTAGTTAATAAATATTTAGAATTAACAGATTCTGATCAGTTCAACATCACAGAGCACTTTTACTTTGCTCCAGTGAGTAACAAAGAGGTTACAGACTTATAATGTCATTTAAAAAGAACTATTCTTGTGGACATGACGAAATACCAATGAAAATTATTAAGCAAACAAAGAAACAACCATACAAAAATACTAGTATACCTAATTAATTCATCTATTATCCATGGACATTTCCCTTCTCACTTTAACCCTCCTAATGGCAAAGCTAGAAAATTCGAGTTTTAGCCCTTTCAGTGCCGTAGCCTCGACATAGTCAACGATGTAATTTATGCATAAATTGCCGGGGTCGACCCAATCGACTATCCATATTTTCGTAATATTTCATATAGTATGTATTCGATCGACTCGATTAAAGATCCACCATATTCCAAATCAATCGATCTTTCAATTGGTATCGTTTTCGTATTTCTTTCTATTACACCTTTGAATTGGTAATTGAGAAAAAAGATAACTGACATTTGTCAGCTGGTGTTGATTCAGAAGGCAGTCAGTAGAATATGCGAATATTATTCAGTTCTTTTGGTTATGTTTGACAATGTTATGTCTGTTGTTACTAAAAGTAATTTGTAATACAGTTTTACTTTGCTATATTGAAACATATAATTTGTGATAGTCATTATTATACCATAGGATATAAGTTTGTTGGTGATTTTTTTTTACTTTCGACTGTTACTACATTTTTCAATTATATCATAGGATATAAGTTTGTTGTGATTGTATATTTGGTGATTTTTTTACTTTCGATTGTTACTAAATTTTTCAAAAATATTCCTTTCACAAATTGTGATTACTATGTGTATTTTGTATAGAATTTCATGTTCTACAATGTAAAAAAAAATTTATGAATTTAGGACAAATCGTTTTTTATAACAACGGTTTTTCTACCAAGTTACAGAAATGTGACGAAAAATGACTTTACAATGAATTCTGTTTATATTGCTCAACCAAGTAAAATATCAAACTATAAATTTAAGTTATAAATGAATTTTATTGGTTTTTTATTGGTTGTTTACATGGTATAAATAAAAAAAAATATTATACATAAAAAAATTAAGTTCAAACTTAGTTTTTTTTATTTCTTTTTTACTTTTGATTATTATTTTTAATTATTATTTACATTTCATAAATTGTCCTATTACTATATCTATTTTGTAGAGAATTTCATGTTCTACAAATTAAAACAAAAATGATGAAGGTAGTTTTTTCAAAGTTTTTTCCAAACCCTTGTAAATTGTGAAAAACAGCCCGGCAATTTATGCACATCTTTTTGGGAAATGGTCACGGCACTGAAAGGGTTAAATACACACACAATATTTCACTTATTATAGTACTAAAATACTAAAAGGTCGTAAAATAACTGAGACTCGTATATCAGCACAAACTAGAGATTCTAAGCGGAGAAAAAAAACAACATTACAATAACAACAATGATATGTACAATACATGACTTTTTTCCTTTTTTTTTTGTACTCAAGAAATGAAGTTATGAGTATTAATAAATATGCGTTTATTTCAGGTTGGAGTCCTTTTTGATTGATGCGTGTTGTTACTATTTTGATCATAACATTTTACTTATTTTACTTTTTTTTCAATAAGTTTATAATTCCTGAAATTAGATATAATTTGATACAAATTTCCTATATCATATTTTTATATTACATATTTTTAGTTTATTTTCAAACCATGGTCTCCCCTCCCCATTATGATTATGTTTGTATACTTCTTCATTTATATTATATGTACAAATAAACATTACTCAAAAATGAATAAAAGAATAATGATCTTTATTTTATTCTGAACAAGAAAACATATAACACTATGTATGTATATATATATATATATATATATATATATATATATATATATATATATATATATATATATATGGATAGTTTCTTATTACTTTTAGAATTAAAAAAAATCTTGAGGGATTTTGACCCGCCACTAGGAGGGTTAAAATTGAAAAAATAATACCAATATTTAAAAAAGATGGTGCCACAAAAATTAGTAACTATAGGCCAATATCTTTATTACCCTTAATTTCAAAAATCTATGAAAACTACTTTATTTTAGATTAATAATCTTTTTAAAAAAAACAATACTGTGGTCAATTTTCAGCATGGATTAAGAAAAGGTAAATACACTATTACTGCTCTAGTATATTTTGTGGAATCGATCATTATATCAAAAGATAAGGAGAATATTTTGCGGGGGTCTCCATGGATTTGTTAAAAGGCTTTTGACACTGTCATCCATACATTGCTTCTAGTAAGCTAACCGTATTGGTAAAAAAAAAACAACTCCCTAAATTGGTTTAAATCATACATTAAAAATCAGCAACAGTATGCATAAATTAATTTTATATCCAAAGGTCATAAAACGAAATACAAATCTAACTTAGAAATTATTAAATTAGGAGTACTTCAAGGGTCAATATTAGGACCACCTTTGTTTATACTATATCTGAGAAATATTATAAGTAACTTGAACTGTAGTCCAAATTCAAAATTATTACCATTATTTGAAAGCTGTAGATTCCAATTTGAAGCTTTCTGCAGTGGGGGAAAGTGATCTCGAAGTGAGAGCTTATGTTGAATTGAAAATATCAAGACAGTTTTTTAATGAACATAATTTATTTTTAAGTGTTGTTTAAAGGGATGTGCTTTACAACCAAGCAGAGTAGAAACACCACTAACCCTAATTTAAGAATTGGCAATGAAGACATTGAAATTGTTAGTCGCAATAAGTGTTTGTGAGTACTTTTTGTGTTTGATAGCCATTTATCATGGGATGAATATGTAAAATATAAATGTATAAGTTGGTTCACGAGTTAGGGCTACTAGTTTAATAAAT
Source organism: Stictocephala bisonia (assembly GCA_035578905.1). Lineage (NCBI taxonomy): Eukaryota > Metazoa > Arthropoda > Insecta > Hemiptera > Membracidae > Stictocephala > Stictocephala bisonia. The sequence continues at coordinate 722,657 of JAQJVL010000386.1, read as the reverse complement.
TGAATAATAACTATAATTAAGTAAGCTTTTATTCATTTTTTATAACAATACATGACCGGTTTCGGCTCTTAGGCCATCTTCAGAGTGTAAATAATATAACCCATATGAAATGAAAAAAATAAACATAAGCATGAAGCGTCCTGCAGCTTGGTACTGTGCTAAGCCCTGTAAGACCTTGAATCACAGTCCGGGCCCTCGATAGGTACGTGCATTTGTATGTGTGTGTGTGTGTGTATATGTGTGTAAATGGGTCCCTGGTGAGGTGTAAAATCCTGTAAACCACGTATGTACCCTGAAGTGTAATGGTAGGAGAAATATTCTTGTGTTTTGTGAGCTGTCATTCTATTCCCTCTGTCTAAATTGGGCAGAGGGGAGAAGAGTAAACCAGTAAACCTTGCAAGTACACATGAGCCTTGCAAGGTTTACTGTTAGTTACCCGGCCTGTGTAAGTTTGTAGAGTAAGTCTATTTTCAACTATGCATATGACGACAGATGTCAATCAGACATGGCCGAACAAGCACCCATGTTCCAGCCTCCATCTCTACTCTACCTAAGTGTATCAAAATTAAGCGAGGACTACGATTATATGGTAGACTTAAAACACATTTCTCCTCCCTTCCTAGGCCCTTTATCAAAGAAGTTATTTCAGCCCATAGAGAAAATTACCATAAGATAACAATAGGCTATTACATATATACACAAAAGCTATACTTTTGACAATGTTACCGAACTCTTTCCCGAACAAACATTCAGTAGATTGTTCAAATTAAACTTCCGTCCATCCAGAAATCAAACTGGTTAAAGTTCCAGTCCCAATTCCAACGTACCCGATGCAGGACAACTCCTTATATACATCCTACCCTCTTATATTGTTGTTGTAATCTGCACAAATAAGTGTATTGATACGCTAATCTAAGAATCTAAAGGAACAAGTTCCTGGAAGATCCTTGTTGTAGCATTGGAAATATAATTTTTTTTATTCTAAATTTTATTTCAAGACTTTTTTTAATTTTTAGGAGGTGGCAACTAGTATGATTTTTCGGCAGGCCACAATAATTTTCTTGATTAAATTATAAAAGGAATATTGCAGTAAATCTATATAATTATATTTATAATTATGCTAGTGATGAGTGAAATCAACGTTTAATCTTATTAAACTAAACACTTGGGGAGACCCACCCTTCGGATATGGAGTTGTCCGAACAACTTCTATTGTTAATTCTAAACTTTCACAACACTTCCAAACAGTGCCATACATTCAACTTGCATACTCACATGTCACTCATCTCACATGGTCTCTCACTCTGTCACCACACGCCAACACATACATACTCACAAAACACACACAAAGGTCTCTCACTCTGTCACCACACACCAACACATATGCACACATACTCACAACAAACACACACACAGGTCTCTCACTCTGTCACCACACGCCAACATTTCAGCATACATACAACAAATATGCATGTCTCCCACTCTGTCACTACATGCCAACACATACACATACATACTCACAACACACTTTCTGCAGCGGTGGAGGAGCTGCAGAATGAATAAAAGCTAAAAATACATTTTTTCTTATCCTCTCAGAGTGGGCTAGAACAATTAATCTCAGACGGCCTCGACCAGTCAACCTTCCTCTCTATACCAACTGTGCCTTACTGAATATAGGAGTCAGTGCAAAAGTTTTTGATTTTCTCAGTAATATACAAATTTCCCTTTATAATCCGATGGAGTATAATGGAAGAACACCATGCCAAATGTAAGACCATGGTTATCAAGTACTGCTTATGACAGTTTGTTGATTTTTGAAGAAGGGATTGAAAAATGATTTTAAAAATTAAATCGTAATATATCCCAAGGTCAGGTTTTTTTGTGCAAGTTGTAGGCGGGGTACGAGACAGTTTCTATTATGGCGAATTATATTTTGTCATATTCGGAAGGAAATAAAAAAAGTGCACAGAAAAAATGTGTTCCCAGATGACGTTCGAGTATGTGTGTATGTGAGTGTGTGTGTCTTTGTTCTATGGCACGCCTAACCTCTGTAATTCCGGGACAACAACCGGGAAATCGCCCTACCGCTCTCTAAGGCAACCCTGATTCCTGAGAAAGTCTGATCCCTTAGCTAGTGTAAGTAGAGTGCTCTATGGCAGGGTTAAACCCCGTAAGTCCAGTGCCCAAATGTTTCCACACTCTATGGCAAGCCTAACTTCCGTAAGTCCAGGGCCAAGTGTATTCTTGACGTCGCTGGGATTACAAGTAAATGTAAAAAAAAGATAAAAATAAAACTTTTGTAGGCTTATGGAATACACTGAAATGGCTTCATCGAGTAAAGTGTTATACACGGCCTACATTGATAAAAAAATATATAAAATAAAAAAGCCCTTTGTATGTTTGTACGTTACAATCAAAGGCTTCACTGACTAAAGTGGTGTCTAGACTTATAGGACTCAAAAAATAATAAAAAAATAATAATAGGAGGTACAAAATTTGTTAAGGGGTGGCTACCACCGTAGCTTGCAAAGGTTGGGGCAAGTTACAATAAACAGCCATTCTCACAGCTAGTGGGATTAGGCCTCCTGGGGATACCCACTATAGTCAAAAACGAGCTGAGATCAGTATCTCTTGGGTGGTTATGAAGACCTGATCGAGCACAACTGCCCGGTTGTAGGGGACAGTGCTCTATTTTTAAAATGTGCTGTCATATAAATACAACTGTTTCGATATGAATTATCAGATGAGGTAAGGATGTCACATTTTCAGGTAATATGTATAGTTACTGTTGTTGTTGTCATTGTATCTGTGCTTGGATCTCCACCTTCTCAGACCTCACCTACAACTACCACTAGTCACCACCCTCTACCACTACCACTGCTGCGAATCAGGAGTGTGAGGTAAACCATGTTTTTAAAATGTTGTATAAGTTAGTGATTAAAGCAATTTGACGTGAGGGTTCCAACAAGGTGTATCATGTTTTTTTTTCAGATACAAGGTGGTGCAAGACATACAAACTATGGGTCAGTTTCCCCTCCCAATCTGATGTGGTTAACCTCACAAACACTCAGTTAACCTCCATACTATTCAGTACAGTATTATTACAAATTTTTCCATGATTGGTATTACAATAATTATTATCTGTAGGCGGAGCATGAATCTCAGGAGGAGGTCGCTGGTACTTACTGGCTGGATACAAACTTCTATTTCATTTATGAATAGGGCCCAACCCATCGTAGAAGTGTATATATCTTATTGGCCTTCGTAATATTTCATTAAGTCTAGTACTTACACATTATCATATTTGACAGGATATTGGGGGCAGTGTAGCTGCAATAGTGACTGTGTCAACCTAATACGCTGCTGCACAGTCAGAAAGTCCTTCAATACAATCAGTACCTTTAGTGTAAGTTTCAACCAATATTTTTTGCTATACCATAATTTAGCTGTTTAACTACCCACTATGACATTTTTTCATTTTAGATACCAACTTTGACCCAATTGAGATCACACACTCATACAGCCAGGTGTCTGACACGTCAGCAGGAGGCAAACAAGCAGCCATTGCGAGAGTTCATGCTCAACAGATTCCTGGAGGTAATACCATATAATTATTTCTTTTTGTTGGTTAGACTACAATAAGGTAGATAAATTCATACGTTGTTGTACTATTTAACAACATTGTAGGTGCGAGGATGGAGGTTCGGAGGAGTCACTGCAGGCTGTCCTTCATGCCTGGAGAGACCCCAGGGAAATTCTGTGGGTGTCCAATCATCTCTTAGAGGATACTGCCGAATCCGACGCCTTTGATCTGGCACCCTCAATATGGTACTTCATGCAAGCCATCCTGGAGAGCCTCCTGGTACACGTCGGTGAGGGCCTAGAGAGGGCTGACCTCTATCCAGCTGAGGAAGAGAAGGAGGAGTCGAATGCAATCAGTCCCCAGCGGGTCCAGTGCTGGCCTGCTATTCCAGGCTACCTACTATTACATTCATGTCATGCAGACACATTGTATGTCAGAACTGGGTCTCCATGTTATTTTGCTGCTCGATCTACAGAAAACCGATAATTGGTTGGCTAAACATCTTTCTGTAAGTAATTTATTCTCTTTTAAATACAGAAAATAATTACCGGATTGTGTGTTTAATTTAATATCCTTTTGGTTAGGTGATACATTTCCAAAGTCCAGAATAGCAGTGCTAAGTGTATAAATATATTCAATAATTTAAATATTAAGAGATTTTTGGCAGGAAACATGCCATCTTGAATGACGTCATCAAAAATGGACCATTCAGAGGTCGGGCCTCAATGTGGGCCCCTTCTACTCGATTGAGGTGTCAAAATATGCCTCCATTCTAGTTGTGCAGTAGGGTCTTTGTTGTTCAAAAATGTTACTCTGAAGAGCACGGGAAGCTCTCAAAGTTGTTTTTTGGTCATAAAAATAACATGGAGAGATTAAAATCATTCAAAATGTGAAGGCTGTTCATTGTAAATAATGATAGTCATGAATTTTTAACAGCTGTCAGAATGTAAATGATGATGTTTATGTTAAGAATAAATTTATAGATCTTTCTTAATGTTGATCTATAAATTTATAGATCAACATTAAGAAAGATCTATAATAAATTATAAATTTATAAATAATTGACTAATAAATAATACTAATAAATAAATTTGACTATTAGTAATAATAATGACTAATAATAATGAGATAATAATGCGGCATTTTTAACTCATCATAGACATACAACAGTGCCATAGTCAAAAAATCTGATTCTCCTTCCAGCTATGTGGTATATCGTTGTAATTTGTGCCAATTTTTTACAATTGTCCTTGAAAGCCCTTATTTATATGGCTTTTAACTGTGGTAGTGAGGGCTTGATTTTTTAATGTTTATTTGTTGTTCTTGTTTAGTAAATAAGTGTTCAATAATATATTTCTGTGATGTGATATGAAAAATAACAACATTTCATATTATAACTAAGCATTAAATATGATAGGCCAAATGATTTTTTATATATACGAGATACATCCAGAAAGAAAGTTATGTATCTATTGTTATCCTCTGCAGCGTTGCGATCACAGTTCCGCGCATGCGGGGCAGACGCTCTATATCAAGGAGAAGAAACGTGCGCTATTTTGAGATCGCTGTCAGCCACGTACGATTTGTTGTGCTTGTTTACAATGTCGGTGTTGATTGAAAATCCCACCACTTATGTAATCAGATCTGTGATTCGTTTTCTGAATGCTAAGAAAGTGAAACCGATTACCATTTATCGGTAAATTTGTGCGGTTTACGTACAAAATGCGATGTGTGATTCAATGATGAGAAGATGGGTCCGACAGTTCAATGAAGGACGTAATTAAGTGCACGATGAAGAACGAATTGGGCGTCCTTCTTTGATTACAGAAGAACTGGTTCACGCGATTGATGAGAAGATCAAGGAAAACCATAAGTTTACAATTAGTGCTATGGAATTTCCCCAAATCTGACAATCACTAATTCATGAAATTGTTACCGAAAAACTGAAATTTCGTAAACTTTGCTTACGAACAACAATGACGAAGATCTGAAAGAAAATGTTTCCAAATGGTTGAATACACAGGTGGCAACCTTCTATGAAGAAGACATAGAAAAACTTGCGCCATGCAACGACAAATGCCTGCAAAATTTCGGCAGTTTAAGATTTATAGATTTTTGGGCAATAAATACTTTTTCTGTATCTGTACACAATTTATTTTTATTACCAAACGGAACTTACTTTCTGGATTTACCTCGTATGAATAGGCCAATATATTCTAAATGCCATTATAGAGCTAGGTTAGGCGTAATCAATTTCAAAAATAATTTAATGCTTGGTTACAATGTAAAACGTTGTTATTTTTCATATGTGGTTTCAAATTAAGTACCTACACAGTATTAAAGTGTAAAATGATCTGGTCATTATTTTTACTATAGTGAATTTTCAAATAACATCAATCGTCTGAAACTGTAAAAAATTGTGTATTTTCCCATTCTAAATAGGACTAAAAAAAATTGTGAAATGGTAAAAATATAAAATTTACACATAAACAGATAAGGAAAATTTTGATAGTAATTTAGTTTTCCTCCGCCATATAAACTTTCCACACAGTTGATGTTCAAACTCGAGTAACTATACGTTTTGATCTGATAGTAGTAGTGCTTTAGTGTAAAGGGATTACTTAAAAAATAGGGTAAGATCTAGAAATAATAATAATTTGTTTTGCATTTTTTGAATATTTTTATTTTATATTTTTTCTTTAGTTTAAAAATCTTAATTTTTTTATACTTTGTTTAAAATAAAATAAAATACATTATATCACTATTTTCATGATCAAAAGGTCCTAATTCCTAAAATATGAATATTATCTGAGCGTTTTATTTGGACTGCTCTTCATTATACTCTTCATTATAGTTGCACATTACCACATTCTGAGTAATAATTTACTGAATTTGTTTGAAAATAATGTTGTATTTCTCATATATGAACTCCATATTTATTTAGGAAAAATGCAGTACATCATGGCAATGTTCTTATATCACAAGAACAAAGGACATGTAATTGTAATTGTTACACACACTAATAGCAAGTTATTTCAAAGACATTTTTAAATGGCAGCCAGTTTTAGATTAAACAAATGTTCTATACATATATCAAAGTCTATAATATATAAACAAATGAATAGCTCCGCTGAACAGTGTTGCAAGTGAAATTTTTGGTGAAACTGTGATTTTAACAGAACATTGCAAGTGACATTCTTCATTGCATGGGCTATTTTGTTTTGAAAAGTATTGAGTTTGACATCACTGAGAGCCTACCAAATGAGCAGAAAACTGGGTGGCGCAGCCAGAACAATGATGCAAGCGACGAGATATCAGTCACGTTGGGTGCTATTCTTTTGTCGGGTGATAAGAAAAGGATGAATAGTGGCAGGACAAGAAAATTTATAAGAGTCCAACTGGAAAGACAAGTGTCGTAAGAGGACGAGAGATGCTAAAAATATGTACATATCTAAAAGAATGTGTCCTATTCCAGGAAAACTTCCAACGGAATAGGTGAGTAGAACAACATTGCAACCGACTTTAAAGTACAGATTGAAACAGTTTTCAGTCTTTCTGCCAGTTAATATTAACCGAATATCTATAAAGACATTTACTGTACGCCTTTATTTTTACATTGATTTGTCAGTAAAAAGTTTAATATTTCAACAATTCAGTACATTAATGTATTAACCCTTTGCAGTCACTGTTATATTCGAAGAACAACGTTGCAAGTGCTTGCAACATTGTACCTGCAAATAGTTAGCCTAAAATGTCAAAATCACAGTAAATGATAGCATAACAAATTTTCTATTCATACATAATGTAACGTTGACATAAATGAACAGTTTAAGACAAGAAACACCAATTTAGAGTAAAAATATTCAAAATAACAATTTTTTAGTTCCTGCAAAATTTTGTTTATGTCACTTACAACGTTGTTCAGCGAAGCTATTCAAATATATAAACTCTTAATAATCAATATATAAACTTTTTTAATACTCTGTATTATACCCAGTATAAATTTACTCTAATAATTAGAACATTTAGTTCTCTCATTAAGCCACATTTGGGACTCGTGTAGAGATTTTTTTAATACGTTAAATTAACAAAATTATTTGTATACTATTGATTATCCTTAAAAATATTAACAATGACTCATTGTTAAAGATAATAAATCACACTTAGTCTGTCCTCCACGTTACTTCCACTTCATCAGTTCTATACCTGTAAAAAATTAACTTATTGAAAAAGGTACATTTAAAATTCATACAGCTTTTAAAAAAATGGCTTATTTTATACACATTACACTGTTCAAGTTATGCAACTAATACTTGATATAGTTGATTGGAGTATTTGATTAGTTAGTCAATCTACTTGAGAGTATAGAGTGGATCTATCAAGTGTCGATTGAGTACAGACAAGTAGATTGGCCATCAACAATGTTACTGCGGAGTAGTTAAGGTGCTACAGAGCCCTTGAATTTACTGCAATCCAGAGGTTGAGTTTAAGCAGTATTTTGAGAGTGCTCTTTGACAGCATTTATTTGTATTGTATATTGAGGGTGCTCTTTTCTTTATATTTTAATTTTTAGTCATTATTTGAATCTACAAAATCTTGTAATTGTTATAATAGATTTTGGCACAGTAATTTTATGTGCTATACTTCTGAAATCTAGCTTGTTTGATTTTTAAAAAGATTTTAACATATTTCAATCTAAATCAAAGGAAAAATGGTCATAAAAGGAAAAAAAAATTGGTCAAACAAGTACTCTCATTCATTACTGTTGTGCCGACCTTTCCCAAAATTCTTGAAGTGATAATAAAACATCAAGCAAGTGAATTTTTTTTAGGGATTTGTCAACAGCGGACGCAGTTGAAAGTCTAGTATCACCAGTTTTGGATGGTTACAGAACGTATGCTAGCACCCTAGCCACATTGTGTTACCTTTCAAGGGCTTTTGACTGAGTCAAAATTGCAATAATATGGCATAAATGGCGTGGAACTGAATCTCAGAAAGTGGTGTACCCCAGGGGAAAAGTGGGGTATACCTTGTCCAGATAAATTATTTGCTTGCTAATGTTAAATATGAGTCAGTAGTTTTTACTGATGACACAACTTTTTCATTTAAAAATAATGATTTTCAAGCACTTTCAAATTAATTAAATTCTGTAATCATCAAGGGATCGTCCTGGTTTCAAGTAAATGGGATCATGCTTAGTGACTAAAAAACTCATGTAAGATCCCTTGATGGATCAGCTTTGAAGTCACTCAACTCAAATGTGAAATTACTAGGTATATTTTTAGATTCTAAGCTGTCTTGGAGTTTTCATATTGAAAATGTCTGTCAGACGCTCAAGAGTTATTCGCTTGTTTAAAAAGTTTAGTGCCTTAAGACTATTAAAAAATGCTAATTATGCCTTTTTTACCACTATTTTAATTTATGGGCTCAATTTGTGGAGTAATGGGTATGATATACAGAGTTTTGATCCTAAAAAAAAGCAGTTGAGTTTTAACAAATTCCTCATATAAGGCTCACTGTAGACCCCTTTTCCAGAATAATAATAATAATAATCTTTATTTTCTCAAAACATCTTACATATATGGTACATATTTACAAAACAGGTTTGAAAATGCCAGTTCTGACTTTAAAAAATACCAACATAGAATAAACGTATCATGACTGTGGTCAATTTCGTTTACTGACCACCGTCCCATACTGTGGTAATATATGCTTGTTTACTGTTAAAAGTAATACAAGTAATCCCCCTTTGAGAAAAGGAATAAATGGATATCCAACTAGGTCAAACCACATGCTTGATCTTCCTCATGGAAGGTTAACAATAGCTCATAAATCTTTTTATTTCAATGAGCATAAACTATTTAAAAAGTTACCAATTAATGCACATTATATGGCTTTGGAACAGTTTTGATGGACGTAATAAGTTCCTTATTAACGATCCGTCAATACCTGTAGGTGGGATGAACCTCCCTCGTAGGGAGTGGACACTGTTAAGTCAGTTCCGAACTGGCGTTGGCAGATGCAATTACTGGAAGTATAAATGGGGATTGACAGTATATTAGTCATGTGATTGCGGGGAGTCTATCCAAACAATGGATCATAAAGTTACAGAGTGCCCCCTGCACTCTTTTATGGAGGGATTGGTCAGCATACACAGAATCATTGATGCAGGTGTTAGATGGCCCGACGGATTGGACTTAGCTCTGTCACAGGAGATCACTTTACATTTTATAATCAATATATATATATATATATATATATATATATATATATATATATATATATATATATATATATATATATATATATATATTCAATATAATCATGACTTTTGGATATTTATCCAACTATACATTGCAGCTTTGTAATTAACAAATGGTAGCTGACAACAAACCATACAATATATATATATATATATATATATATATATATATATATATATATATATATATATATATATATATAGCTGAAAAGATTCAAGAGTTTAGTTTATAACTGACTAATAGAAAGGCCTTTTTATTATATTAACAATTTTTCAAGTTTACCTACTGTTGATATTGTCTTTTAAATTATTAAACTATCTGGTTATCCTGTTAATATTTTATCACTTTTAGCCAATTACATAGTTAATTATTTATCTGTTTCATGTAAACAGGAAAGGTATGTTTTTAAATTATTTTACACATACTATTATATATGATGAGAAATTTTAAATTATAATCTTGATTGTCCAATCTATGTGATAAGTTGAATTTTAAATTTATGCCTATTTCAATGTAGAAGTACTTGAATGTAGAATAAGATTTATCGATAAAGTCTATTGCATGTTTTTGTTTCAAATGATGAATAAAGATCTTGATTCTTAATGAATTTCGCCCTAGATCTATATTTTAAGTAGATAACTGACATTGCTCACCTAAGTAAGAATGTAATGTAACTTTAAATCAATTTAATGTTCAAATGAGCAATATCAAGTGCATGCATTGGCTTACAAAACTAGGATCAATGTAAATTTACATAAAGTTGAAGTGAGGTTAGGCTAAGCTAAGTTACATTACATTAGGTTATGATAGGTTAAGTTAGGTTATACAGGGTTATGTTAGGTTAGCTTCGATTAAGTTAGGTTACCTTTGGTTACGTTGGGTTAGATTGGTACTGATTAGGTTTTAAGAATGTTTAGATTAAGGTGCAATGCAAATCACAAATTACTGAAACAGGGATTTATGGTTTAAGATTTAAAAAAATCCATAATTGAAATAGATCACCTCTGTGTGCATGTAGTTTCTTCCCAAGGAGTAGGACCAGACGATGTATAAAGCAAAGCACCGGCATAGGCAATCATTGCTCCGTTGTCAATGCAGAACCGTTCATCCGTAGCATACAGTTTAGCCCCTCGCTCCTTGCACATGATACCCATCATCTCCTGCAGTCGAAGGTTACAGCCTACTCCTCCCACCAGTAGCACCTCCTGCGATCCGCAGTGTGCCATGGCTCTCTCTACAAAAGTAAGAGTACGCTGGTTTATAAAAATATTTATATAATGATAATAATAATAAATGTATTTATTGTTTTCACATGTATAGTTTAGTTTCACAGGCAAAATTATTAATGACAATAAAAGGGCACATTTTATAAAAAATAAATAACTAAAGAAACACAATTATAACTTCAATGAGTTCAACGCCTAAATAAAGTACTCCAAATTTATGAAACATTCTTGGTTATAATACAGTAGAGCACCGATTATCCGAACGTCGGTCATCCGAACCGTCGGTTATCCGAACGCCCTAATATGTATGTAATGTAATTTTGAACGTGATTCTCAAGTACGTAATTCAAATTTGCGCGCCAACCGAAACTCCTGCTGCGCCGGTGTTGTTCACTGTATGCAGCGCTTAAATATGTCTGCCGCCTACGTGACTCGGCGCTCGTAGTATAGTCACTAGTCAGTGGCTTGTGAGCCTTTGCCGGGAACGGATCGTAGTGCTGTTGTGCTGTTTGGTTCGAGACAGTTCTGTTGCAATGTCTTCAAAAAGGAAACGCGTTGTTCTAAGTGTGTCGGATAAACTTACTATAATAAAGCGATTGAAAAGTGGTTCTAGTGGAGCAAGTTTAGCTCAAGAATACGGTGTTGGTAAAGCAACAATTTCAGAAATAAAAAAGAAGAGCGATTCTATCTTGAAATCTGCGTGTGTGCTTGACAGTGCTGATGGAAGCTTGAACAGAAAAACAATGAAAACTGCCAAAAACCAAGATTTGGACACAGCAGTTTATACATGGTTCATGCAGGTACGTGGTCAAGGACAGCCTATAAGTGGCCCTTTGATATGCGAAAAAGCGCTTGAAATGAACAATAAGCTCAGTGGTGATGCTGATTTTAAAGCTTCTACTGGGTGGCTGAAGCGTTTTAAATCCCGCCATGGAATACGAGAAATAGATATTCAAGGGGAAAAATTGTCTGCTGATGTTGCAGCAGCTGAAAGTTTTAAAATTTCATTTAAAAATTTGATAGAAAAAGAGGCTTTTAACCCTGACAATGTGTATAACGCCGATGAAACTGGCCTTTACTGGAAAAAGATGCCGACGAAAATCTCTAGTTTCTAAAAATGAAATGTCAGCACCTGGATTCAAAGCTAGCAAATCCCGCATAACTGCAATGGTGTGTGCAAATATAACGGGAAGCCATAAGCTTCCATTGCTTATTATAGGGAAGTCCAAAAATCCACGTTGTTTCAAGGGAATAAAGACTTTGCCTGTCACTTACAAAAATCAAACCAATTCATTGATGTCTTCTGATATTTTTGTTGAATAGTATGAAAAGGTATTCATCCCAGAGGTAAAAAAACACCAGCGTGAAACTGGAAACTAAGGAAATGTGCTTTTATTGATTGACAATGCTACATGTCATCCCTCAACTCTTTCTCTTGAAAGAGAAAATGGAAAATTTAAGGTATTTTTTGGCCTCCCAACGTTACATCCATACTCAAACCAATGGACCAGGCAGTTATAGAGTCGTTCAAACGTTTCTACCGTAAGGCATTATTGCGTATGGTTCTTATTGGCCAAGAAGAAGACAAACCTATCTTCCAACTCTACAAAGACATTAATCTGAAGGATGCTGTGTACATGGCAGCAGAAGCCTGGACTATTGTCAAAGAAACCACTCTGAGAAGAGCTTGGGGTAAGCTTTATAAAACAGACGAGGCCAATGAACAATTGGAGGAAAATCCATCTTCTACTCAAGAGGTTCCATACAGCCAGTTTGTTTCGGAGGTAGCTGAGCTTATAAACCAGTCACCTGGTTTTGAGGAATGTGACCAGGAAAACATTCATGAATGACCTAGAATGTGACGAGGATGACCCTGGATATGAGGTTCAAACAGATGATGAAACAATTTCCAGTGTTCAAAGGCTTAATGAGGATGACAACGAGGAGCCTGATGACGACGAAGATCACGTTGAAGAAAATAAAGAACCATCACATGAGGAGGCTTTCCACTGCTTGGAGACGGCAATGAAGTGGTTGGAAAGTCAAGATAAAAGTGATGCTCTCCAACTGCTCAATTTGAAACGCTTACGAGATTTAGCAGGAAAAAAAAGAGTGTCAGGGCTAAAGCAAAAACAAATTTTGGACTTTTTCTCTAAATAAAAAGTATGCATTGTACTGTATCTATGTATAATAAATTGTTCTTTAAAAGTAATATCCATGCATTATGATTGATTTCATAATGGAATTACATGAATAATTTTAGTTTGATAATTTTTTAGCCTTTTAACTACTAAGAATTTCGTTACATATATAATTTAAAAATTTTGTCTTTTCATGTTCGATTATCCGAATATTCAGTTATCCGAACACCCCTTGTCCCCAATTAGTTCGGATAATCGGCGCTCTACTGTACAATAATATATAATACAACCAGATATAGGCTAAATTATTAAACAAAAGATTCATTTGTATTCAAACAGATATATTCAAAAACCAAAACAAAAGAAATCATACATATTGAAACCTGTGAAAAACAACTGCAACCCCAACAGACCAAGGGCCCAATTATTGGGACCGCATGAACAAAAAATATTAATGATCAAGACCTTCATGCCTGTACAAAAAATAACTATACTTAATTTTTAAAATTAAAGGATTAGAAACTCTTTACTCTTCCAAATTCATATTCAAGCATTTTTTTTACTGCAGATGAATGTGTTTGCATAAATAGTTGCCCACAATTTCTAATACTGATTGGTCATTAATAGAGTTAGCCTGCCTTGAAATTATAGGTCAACATATTGGCTCTCATCAAATAAATATAGTTATCTAAAATTGCATTGGGTTTATGTATTATATTAACATTGCTATCAAAAAAAGAACTGTGATAAAAATTAACAACTTGTCTATTAAATTATTTCTGCATGTCTGAAACATCATTTCATTAGAAATACAGATAAAAATAGAAATAACTGGCAGATATACAACAATCACAAGAAGCATTCCCCCAAACAAAAAGTAGTCATAAACGTTAAGGATTTTAATCTATTAAAAAATTATCAATCAATACCACTGTACATGTACGGGAGGGCTGGTAGGTACAACATGAAGCATTGCACTTGAATGCTATATACGGAAATTGATCAAATGTGTAATTCTTTTGTATATCACTCCGAACATGTTATAAAAATAAACTAAATTCTTACTTTTATTACAATTATTATTAAATATGCAAAATATAGGGAGACAGAAAATTAAAAAGAACTACCACGATCACAGCAATTATTGATTGAGGCGTATAGCTGTGCGTTTACCTTATCATATTGGGTTATGGTGATGAGGAATGCAGGGTTTAATCAAAGCACTCCTAACAATATTAACAGTACAGCTGGGTCGATTTGATTGATACTAATAACAGCTGATTGATGATTTAAATTCAGTAAAAGGAAGTATTTAAACCTACAGTATGGCAGGTTATTTTTGTAAACACAATTAATTGTAATACAGTAAACCTCGTTTTATCCGGACCCAAATTATCAAGATTCCGGTTTATACAGATAAGCTGACCGATCCGATGGAAGGTGAATATTTGTTGTCTGAAATTGTTACACCGCCGTAGAAACATTAAAGGTTGTTCTCTCATGGCAGCGCCGGCAATAACTCATCACAGTCGCGTTGCTTATGTAGTATCATAGACTTGCATCTGTACAGGCATGGTTCCCGGTACACAGCAAACTGTACGTAATGTATTGTATTTGGCTTTGTTCTAGGGTAATCCACACGGAGCACTAGCGTTACTAGCTGCCATGTGTGTGCTTTTTACTGTTACTATTAGTTGCCGCTGAGTTGCGTACGTAAACATTTAAAGTAATAGCACAGTTATAAATACTCAGAATTCTGAATATTGCTGAATAAATACTTTTTAATAAGACAGTAAACGTTATTTAAGACTATATTATATGTTATAATGCTGGTTTATTCCTATGACCTTCCCATCCAGACGTTTATCATTGTTCAGACCATCTTAGTCATGTGGATTGCATCCTATATATTCAGCTTTTATAATATAGTGTTTTGTTATTAATTTTATAATATTATGTTTTTGTTCATTTACATAAAAACACTAACTTTGGTCAAGTTTAGCAATGGTGACGTATTTTTATTGCGTGTTCTTTCAGTTCCCAGAATATTCTCACGCAAAATGAAACAAGGCCGGAGAATATTCTGGGTATACATGGTACAATAGCATACACTGCCTATTGTACCATGTAGGCGTCTTTTATTGATAGTAACCCAGTTTTTTCTTGTATTTTTGTATCCAGATTTATATATATCCGGATCGGGATACCACCACATTAGTCTAGATAAAACGAGGTTTATTGTACTTCAAATGATAATGATTTAAAGAAACAACATTATCCATCGAATGTAATTATTAACTAAAATAAAAATTACGATCCACTTAACCAACATCGATATAGAGTGATCTATTTTTTGCTGTATGGAACAGTCTTAGTTTTGTAACATGGTTAGTAACAAATATAAGTCACACGCACAGCCTATACGCCTTCATATATACATTACAATTTTAATCGACTGACCAATATTTCACAACAATTTTCAAATATACACTAAGCTATAATTCTACATTTAGTTTCCTTTACAGTATGTCATATAAGTTATCAAAATAAAAACTAGGATAGTTATTAAAAAGCAACTAAATTTAGAACAGTAATAAAAAATAATAAAGTAGGAGTGACCGCCACTTCTGTGCTAGTATGATGGGTCTCATAAGAAACGATGCACCATGACAGTGGCTTTAGCCACTGAGATATTCCAGTGAGAGGCCAAATTCGGACCCTAGAAATTGACGGCTCATATCAACCTGTGGCTTAGTACAATATACTCCAGGAAAATTAATACTTTTAGACAAACTCTGACATATTTTGCACACAAGTATCCTTATATAACAGAGGTCTACAGCAAATGTGTTGCGTTGATGTTATTATTTACATGTTTTACACATTATACTATAAAACTACAACATTTATATTTTTTTTTCCCCCATAAATTGGTCCAAGTCTCCCCTGACTAGTGGTAAACTTACTTACTCTTACTCATGTGGCCACTCAAATCCAAGGTGATTTTTGGCCTCGCCAACAAGTTGCCTCCACAATCCTCTGCCATTTCAATATCTCCACCAAGACTTCTCGCATCCTGTTCCACTTGGTCATCCCATCTTATTCTTGGTCGTCCTAGAGGTCGCCTTCCTGCTGGTTTCCCCATCCACTCTTCTTATCACTTTCTTCTTCCCTTCTCATCACATGACCAAGCCATCTTATTCTTCTGCTTCTAACCACCGCCACAGTATCCGGTCTCTTGTACAGTTCTCTATGCTCTCTGTTCTTTTTCATTCTCCACACTCCTGATTCATAGGTAGGTCCATATATTCTTCTTAAAATTTTGTTTTCAAATGTAATCATCTTTTTTTGTTATACATTGTTAGGGTCCACACTTCAGATCCATACAATAAAACATGTTGTACAATAGCTATATACATTCTTATTTTTGTGGGTCTTGACAGTAGTTTACTTCTGACTAGCTTTAGGAGACTCCAGTAGCACCTATTTGCTGCATTAATTCTGACTTGTATTTCCTCTTCCATTTTATTTTGGCTAGTCAAAGTAACTCCCAGATAGTTGAACTCTTCAATGACTAAAAAATTTGTATCCATTACGTCCAATGTTGAGTTGATTGGCTCTGCCTGTCTCCCTATCTTCATATATTTAGTCTTTTCTTTCACTTGAAGACCTACTTTGTTGGCTTCTTTTAACAGGACACCTGCTTGCGTTTTTAGATCACTTTTAAGTAGTGTAGTATGCCGGTTTGAGCGCAATCTTGGACTTTGCACCCGACCATATCAGCAAGATTGTCGACCTTATCAGCAACGGTCGACCCCAGAGGTCAAGTTTACTATTGTTTACTACTGAGGTCGTTGACCTTTCATTGATATTCACCACATGTTAACCTTGGAGGTCAAGTTTACTACGAGCACGTGGACCCGGTAGTATTAATTTGTTCAATCCGAAAAAAAAATCTGTTGGTCTGCTAGTATCAGCTGATGTGGTTCGCTTCGCTTACTACGAGCTACACTATATGAAACACACTTGTTTTTTTTCTTTACAATTATACTATATAAAATGTACCGATTTTTCCAACCGGTATATTTTCAATAATTTGTATTTAATATAGTATTAATTTGTTCAAATCGGATGCAAAAAAAATCTGTTGATTTGTCGTCTGCTAGTATCAGCTGATGTGGTTCGCTTCGCTTACACCAAGCTATACTATATGAAATACATGATGCATTTATACTATATAAAATCTTGGATATTTCCAATAATTTGTATTTAATATAGTGTTATTGTCGTTCTGACCATTCAAACCAGATGTAAAAAATCTGTTGGTTTGTCGTCTGCTAGTACCAGCTGATATGGTTCGCTTTGCTTACACCGAGCCATAAGATGCAACAAAAAAAATGTTTTTCTTTATACTATATAAAATGTACCAACTGTTTTTTTGCAGTGTGACCAACTCTCACAATTAACTGCATTATACTATATAAAATACATATACGATTATTAAATTATACTATAATAAATACATATATGATTTTTTTCTTTTAGTTATACTATATTAAATACAAATGCGTTTTTCTGTGTTACATTAATTTGTCATCCTTTTCGGTTGACAATAAATACGATAAAATGGTTGTTAAGTATTAGGAGAACAGAACTTGGTAAGAACTCTGAACTCGACCATTGGCGCAATAATTTGTATTTAATATAGTATTAATTTGTTCTGACCATTTAAACCAGATGTAAAACAAACAATCTGTTGGTTTATTGTCTACTAGTATCAGCTGATGTGGTTCGCTTCGCTTACGCAGAGCCAGATGCATTAATACTATATAAAATGTATTTTTCCAATAATTCGTATTTAATATAGTATTAATTTGTTCAAACAAAATCGTTTTTTCTTCATATTATATAAAATGTACCAACTGTTTTTTCACAGTGTTGCTAACTCACACGATTATTTGCATTATAGTATATAAAATACATATATGATTATTACATTATACTATAATAAATATATTTATATATGATTTTTTTCTCTTTTTTAATAAATACAAATGCGTTTTTCGCATAACAAATATACAATAATAAATGTATATTTGTTAATATATATTAATTTAAGTTAAATTTTAATGTACTAGTATTAGGCGAGCAAAGACTGGTAGAAGTTATCAATTTTACAGTTGCCGCGTGCGGCATACTAAGTGCTACTATCGAATCAGCGTAACCCGACGACCTCTCCGTAAGATAGTTGCGACTGCCTCGCGAACTGATTATGTGACTGCAGCTAATTTCTGTTAACCTGATACTTTGTTTTTCATTGGATGTTGTTCGGATTCCATATTTAATATTTAATTTAGTATTTTAAAATCGTAAGGTAAAATACTAATCCATGAATTTTTTATTGACATAAATAACACAATATTTCAATTCTGTTATGGAATAAGTTATAATAATATTTAATTTATTATTTTAAAAAATCGTAAGGAGAATTTCTATTACAGGTATTTTTAAAGTAATAAGTCGCACAATATTTATATGTTATTTAGTAATAAAGTATAATAATGTTAATTATTAGATACTGAAAACTCTATAAAAAATACTGTCTTTTTTAAAACCAACTGATGTATTTGTATGGTATACAATTGTCCAAGTCCAATTTTGCTGATGTAATGTTTCATCATCTATACTTTGATACTGGTTTGATGTCTAATTAACGTTATTCGACTGAATGTTTATTTTTAATATATACTCTATATTTGGTAGTAAAACAGATATAAAAACTCACATAATTTAATAAAAATCTGCAAAGAGCGGAAACTGTACATGCATGTTTCTCAACAACAACCAATGTTTAGGTGACCTGACGACTATTTTTTCTTTAATCAATTGGTAAATATTTGTAAGAATGTTTATTTTTAATATGTACTCAATATATGGTAGTAAAACAGACATAAAAATTCATATAATTTAATAAAAAATCTGCAAAGAGCGGAAACTTCATAGTATCTGTACAAGCATGTTTCTCAACAACAACCAAAGTTTCAAGTTGGGCTCTGGTATCCTAATACTCTGTTCGGAAAGCTTCCAAAAATATTGATCTGACCAATATGGTATCAACTGTTTTAAATAAAGTATTGATTGGATCTTTTGGTGACTTTTTTTCTTTCATAAATGGTTTAATAACATTTACATTTTAATTAAAAAATAACTATATATATAAAATACATTCATATAAAAATTCGTTTAGTTTTAAACACTTTGAAAAAAAGATCAATACTGTATGAGAAAATTAACCAACTCTAGTTTTGCTGTTGCAAAGTCTGTACTTTAGGTTTGGATTTTGTGCCTCACATGGTAAGACACATGCTCAATTGACATCTTTCGTTTGTATAAAATGTGTTTTGTTTTGTTTTTTTTTTTTTTTTTTTTTTTTTTTGTATGAGTGTATAAATATAGAATGGAAAAATAACATTTTAATTTTCTCTAATTACAATAGGCTATAGATGTGAAATTCTCTATACGTTTTATTTCAGATTTCCATCAGGATCTTACGCACAAGAGCCTTAAGTAAAATCTTAATCTAATAAGTTAAACACATTAGAGCTTGCAGTTCTGTAAATATTAAATGGATAAAACGTTTGATTTCTCCAGGAAAGAATCTTCATAAATGTCTAAACTATTATAATATACAACGATTAAATATTAAATAACACTTTAGGTTAAACATATGATTTTTTCCTACTTTGTAAAGATAATTGAGTAAATAATAAAACAATGAATCCATTAATAACTTTATAGTGTATTAAATGTCATATATTATGTTGATAATTTATATTAATA
This sequence comes from Stictocephala bisonia, assembly GCA_035578905.1. NCBI lineage: Eukaryota > Metazoa > Arthropoda > Insecta > Hemiptera > Membracidae > Stictocephala > Stictocephala bisonia. The sequence continues at coordinate 702,604 of JAQJVL010000386.1, read as the reverse complement.
CGAGCCTTTTCTTATAATTTCAACATAAATATCACAAACACGTATTGAAAAAATCAAACTTTCAAATAACTTTAAAAAAACTTGTAACCGATTCAACATGAATAATTTATTTTAGTAAGGTCATGGATAACTTCATTATTATAGACTTAGGTATTTTTTTTTTAATAAGATATATTAAACGTTTATGTCAATAACAAGTTATATCTTGTTACTGATTTACTCATTAAATAAAAACTGAACTCATTGGCTCACTTTGAACGGAAAAAAAACCAATATAAAAATGGAATAATAATACAATATAGATGTTAAATTCAACATAAATTTCATTTCAGATATGCAAATCGTTTTTCTACACTTGTATCCTTAAGTGCATACATATGCCCTATGTTTAAGATGATACGTTTCTTGTATATGAAAAATCTATCCAAGTTCAATTTTGTGTCCGTATGTTGTGTTGGGGAGATAACTGAGTAACAGGCTTGTCAATCAGTTGAAAATCAGACCAATAATAAGTGTTTTTTATTCAACGTAAAGCTTTATGTTACCTTAGTTTTCTAGACTTTTTATAATACAGTCAATCATCCTACTTATGTAACCATTCATATTCACCTTAGAATACTTTATATTGTTTTCTCTTTAAATGAGCCATGAGAGTAAATACTATAATGGATGTTATGTTTAAACAATTTGTATAACACAGGGTATACCAAATCAACCGTTTAAGTATAAACTTCTTTTGTTTACATATCTTCTAATATTCGGTTTAATGATAGAAATGAAGATTTAATGAAAATGATAGCAAAATAATTCAAACTTAGGCAAGTAAATACAATTTTTTTTTTTTTTTTTTATTTATTCTTAAGACGCCGATCGTCAAGATATGAGCGAATATGGATTTCGAATGAGTGTAGATGAGGGAATGTAGTCATTGTTACAAACTAAGACCGACTATTCCTTAGAAAGTGTCATTAATTAATAGCCCAATGACAAATGAACAGCCGGTGATTATCAGCTGATCCTTCTCAAAATGTATTGACTCTGATTGGGATTGAACTGAGAACCTTTAACTTATGAAGGTTGAACCAACTACGCTACCGACCAATTTTTTTTTATTTTTATTAGTATTCGCATTATAGATTTCTAAAGAAATGGCAAACATTAGAGCTTGCAGTTCTGTATATCTGGATTGCTGATATATTAAACGTTTATGGCAATAAAAAGTTATCGCGCAGCATACAAAGTGTCCCTATCGAATCAGCGTGACCCAGAGCCCTCTCCGTAAGATAGTTGAGACTGCCTCAGATCACAGGGAATCACAGAGTATATTTTTAAAATTTTAAATTAGTTTAGCTTCTTTAGATGTTAAATTTAAATGTAAAACTTACTATTTTGTCTCTTTGTTTAATACACCGGATAATCCAAATCTAACTTAATATTTGTTTCTTTGTTTAATACACTGGATAATCTAAATCTAACTTACTATTTTTATTAACAAATTCTTTAGCTTCACCCTTTAACTGACTAAACACATTTGCAAACTTTTATTTTATTTATGGGTTATTTAGTAAGAAATCTTGGTTCAGTGTTTGCTGTATAAGAAAATGTAATAGTATTACAAATTGAACATCAGGTTCCCACCCAAAGTCACACAAATCTTGAAATAAATCAGCTGTTAGATCTTGAATGTTTATTTGACATTCATATATTCATTAATGGTGCTTTATACAAAACTTTTACCTCTTGTTTCTTAAAAAAGTTTGTAATTTCTCATAAAATATAAAATTCCTCCTTTTAAAAAATTTGACAACTTATGCAATCTGAGGAAATAACTAAAAATAATTTTGGAATATAAATGTGAAGCAAATTAATAAATATATACAGAAGTCCCTCTATAATCCGGCCCTGCGCCAGTCCGGGCCCCCCCAGTAATCCGGCCAGTTCTATCATATTGATAAAAGAACCAGTTCTGGTTCCAGAAAACCAAAGGGGGAGATAGCTTTCATATCAGGAATGTTTCAGGAGTGAAAAGTGCTGATAAACAGAACAATAAAACGACAATTTCTGATCAAAAGATAAACGAAATAACTTTTTCAGACCTAAGATAAATAAAATAACTTCATCAGAAAATATCTGCCCACAGTCAGCCTTTTCCTTATCAGTACTATCAGCACTTGAAAGAACAGATAACATTAGAATTCCAAATGCAGTAAAGAGGAAGAAGTCCTGAGCCCCACACTTGTTTATCCTGACCCTTTCTTATCACTTCCTGTCCGATAAAAACACCTGATGGCAACATTCCATTCTGTTTACAATTCATATCTTATGAATATGATTATGCTTCTAGTTTTATAGTGTATAATAGTTGAAAGGTTTTTATAGTGAGGTAAATATATTAGAGTTTCTTTGTTTAGACATCTTATTAATAATGCAAAACATTGCATTAAAAAATGATAGGAAACATAATTGAAAAATACATTTTTGTGATAATATTCTGTCAGCACAAGACAACTCTTAATAATGTTACCATTTTTTTATTTTTATCAATAGTTACATTTCATTTTAACTATTTTTTCTTTTTTGCAAAGTTTTAAAGGGTTAATGTTTTCAATTGTTGTAAGCTTTTTAACTTGTTTTTGATTCATATGCAACAGTGTTATGTAACACGTATCAACTGGTGTACCATACTTTTCTTACTTTGAAACTATTGTACATCTTTATTGTAAAAATTTACTTTATTAATTACAATATACATTCTATTATGTAATTTAAGCATGTTTTACAATTGAACTCCAGTAATCCGGCTTTTTCACTAATCCAACACATACCTAATCTGAATTGTGTCGGATTAATGAGGGACTACTGTATTATTATTATTAAAATTTACATAAACGGATAAATAATTACAACTACATTATTAGATTAGCAACGTAATTATTTTAAAGCTTCAACAATATATAATAGTTTGTTAAAAAAAGTTTTAATATAGGAAAAAATAAATAAAGAATAAGTTCAATTATAACTTAACATTTATGTTGTATTAAATACTATTTGCTATTTTATACATCATTAACCTTGTTAGTAATGAATGTTACAATATATAATCATTACAAAAAGCTGAAATTTTAAGAAAATATAAGACGGCAAAGAATTTATTAAAAAATAAAATTATAATTATCAAACAAACAACAATAAATGGAATTAGGTAACTTTAATACTATATACATAAACAATTTAAGACCATAAATACACAGAGAAATGTATAATACTGGATGAAAGTTCTATGAAAGTAAAAGAATTTTTGGTAAATTATTTTTATCAAATTAAATTTGACTATCATGCATTAAGTAATGCAAACTTACATAAATTATCATATTTTTTATTCATAAGTTAAAACAAGTCAGGTTAGAACTTAGAGAAATTGGAGATACAGATTTCTAACAAGAAAGCTTTAAATAAGTTAAGAATGATAAAATAAGATATGGGATTTGTCTTAAAATGTTACACATTCCACCTAAATTTACATTCTAAATGGTTAGACTCTCATGGTAACTTAGCAGTGAATTGCTATTAAATATACATTTACTGTTTAACAACTAGGTAACTTAAAAAAGTTAATGTACAGTTACACAAGACAGATACTGGACTAAGATTTCAAAGAAGGTTGTGTTTTTGGTAAAAGATGATAATGATCCTGCGTTTAAGAAACTCAATGAGGTATGGACTGAACAGGTCAAATGAATTTTAAATATTACAGATGGATCATCATTTGTCTTTTAAAAAACGTAAATTGATAACAGTGGAACCAATGGAAACAGATGAAATTCCAAGCACAAGATGCATTACTACAACTAATACCGGTGAAAATGAGGATGAAGATAATATGATAAACACATTTGAAGACAACGTAACAGTGAGAAATCCTAGGGGTAAAACTAATCGTCTTAATGTAACATCAGTAATAGATACATTTGTAGAAATAGAAACAGCAATTTCGTGGAAATTTAAAGACATTCTTTCTTAAAAATTCTTCATCTTCAGTTAAAGATACTTTGAGAAATTGGAGATACAGATTTCTAACAAGAAAGCTTTAAAGAAGTTAAGAATGATAAATTAAGATATGGGATTTGTCTTAAAATGTTACACATTCCACCTAAATTTACATTCTAAATGGTTACACTCTCATGGTAACTTAGCAGTGAATTGTTATTAAATATACATTTATTGTTTAACAACTAGGTAACTTAAAAAAGTTAATGTACAGTTAAATAATACAAAATTTAAATTTATAAATTATGATAGTGCTGATTGTAAAAACATTTATTGACAAATCCTTTCTAAGTGTACGTGAAATGACATAATTAGAATAAATATTTAACTATGAACCAACTAGCATTAAAAACAAAATTGCAACAACCTTGAAGAGAATAATTTAATGTATAATACATTAATTAAACGTTTACCTTACAACCTTTTGAAACCTAAATTAAAAAGGATATTATTTACAAAATTTAAATGAAATAAATAACATCAAACAATAATACAATTTTATGTTTGAATAGAATATGGGAATTAAGTGATGTTTTCCGCTTATCTTTGTAAGGACATAATTCACACGAGAACTGTGGTTCTTTGTTATACTCATAGCGCACTGCTTGCATGATTCATGATCCATGATTAGGTAGCATATCTACAACAACAAAATCAAAGCAAGCTATTTCAATCTTAAGTGTCATTTCTCATCTAAAATACTCCAGTTTAGTTCAAAAATAATTTCTTACAAAGAATGCATACAATTTAAATATTTAGAGATGAAGGGGTTTTAAATAATAGCAAATAAATATCATATGTATAATGAAAAATATCAAGGGCTTGACAAACAACTGGTAGGCTACTCACTTCTTTGGTTTGATGTTTCTGTTGATTCATTGCAATATAAGATATTCAGTGCATATGACAATCAGTGTAAAGCTGGCTTGGCAAACAACTGGTAGGCTACTCACTTCTTTGGTTTGATGTTTCTGTTGATTCCTTGCAATATAAGATATTCAGTGCATATGACAATCAGTGTAAAGCTGGCTTGGCAAATAACTGGTAGGCTACTCACTTCTTTGGTTTGATGCTTCTGTTGATTCATTGCAATATAAGATATTCAGTGCATATGACAATCAGTGTAAAGCTGGCTTGGCAAACAACTGGTAGGCTACTCACTTCTTTGGTTTGATGTTTCTGTTGATTCATTGCAATATAAGATATTTAGTGTATATGACAATCAGTGTAAAACTGGCTTGATAAACAACTGGTAGGCTACTCACTTCTTTGGCAAACAACTGGTAGGCTACTCACTTCTTTGGTTTGATGTGTCTGTTGATTCATTGCAATATAAGATATTCAGTGCATATGACAATCAGTGTAAAACTGGCTTGGCAAACAACTGGTAGGCTACTCACTTCTTTGGTTTGATGTTTCTGTTGATTCATTGCAATATAAGATATTCAGTGCATATGACAATCAGTGTAAAGCTGGTTTTTTCCTATTTTGTAAAAGATAATTAAACAGATAAAAGAACAATTTATAATTCCGTTAATAACTACATAGTGAATTGAATGGTACATAGTATGTTACTAGTTCATAAAATGGTCTTTTGCTTATAACTGATTTTAAGTGTATAATTTATTTTGGTATGGTTATGTTCAGTTTTATAGAGTCATGTATTTAAACAAAAAACAAGATGTGATACACTTTTATAACAGTAGTAAAATATACCTTTTTACTCATTTACTTATAGTTAACATATTTTATGTCACAACAATTGAATTCATTAACTCACTTCGAACGGAAAAATATGAAACGTATTAAACATACATAGTGTTATATTTTTAAGTATAAACATAATTTAGGTTTTTATGAACAGTAATACATATTTTCAAAAGGATTGAATCTAACAAATGATATATTTAAAAGAGACTTACATGCTATTGGACTCATATCGTAAACAAGTGAGAGTACCCTTTAGTAAGCATGATAAAACAAACATATATAACAAAACTAAGGTAGAAAGTGTATATTAAACAAAACAAAAATACAAGCAACTTAGGTACATTGAACTGGTATCACTTTTATAAATGTTCTTTTCGTGTAATCCTTATTGATTGATTTCTTTTAAATTACAAACTAAAACGACTTGGACTAGAATATGTAAGCTTTGTGAATATAATACACATCTGGGATATCCATTATGATCCTAACATATGAGCTTTAACTTACCTTATATATAACTTAGCTTACATATTATTGTTCAATATTATTGTTTAATATCTAATCAAATATTAAATATTTTAAATGAACTAAAACGTTAACATTACTTTATAAACAATACTGTTAGGCTTGTTTAATTTTTTACTCCAATTCATATATTTATGTTCAAAAATACTAAAAAACTAAAGCTAACACTTAAATTTTATTTGAAACTTTAATTAAAAGAGAAAAGCCACATACGCATTCAAGAAATACTAAGCCTATTAAACACACGAAAATATCTTCACTAACAAATATATTAATGAGACATTATGAACTAACCTTGTATCTGACTTGTGCCACCTCTCCAGTTTGCTTTAGAATTGACCTATAAATACAAATAATTTGATAAATTTAAAATCTGATATGTTTACAGATTATGGATTGCAGATTAATGAACCCATTAGTCATAGTAAAACCGATAAAATAGATTTATTAAGTTAAACTGTAGAAATATAATACCATTTCAAAGGAAACATTACAAAAGTAAATTTATTTATTTGATTTTAATTGCTACTGTTTTTAATTTAAGAAATATAAAAAAGAGTGGCCACCAGCAAAGAATTGTAAATTTATTATATATAATGTAAAAAATATTTTACCTTATAGTTCTTGAAATATAATACCATTTCAAAGGAAACATTACAAAAGTAAATTTATTTATTTAATTTTAATTGCTACTGTTTTTAATTTAAGAAATATAAAAAAGAGTAGCCACTAGCAAAGAATTGTAAATTTATTATATATAATGTAAAAAATATTTTACCTTATAGTTCTTCTGGTGGAGAAGGTGTTATTGTCAGGCAGAGTTCTAAAATGGTATTAAAATGGTTATTAATATAACGTCTGATCCTCCTGACAAAATTAGTTCTCCCACCAGAACAACAAGTGCGCAGACTGATAGTAATGTTGCCCTCTAAGAAAAACTCTGCTGAAATTCGTCTTCCTTCACGAAGGCAACGTCTTACATGAAGGTCAATCCTAGCTAATTCCCCAGGAGTGAATCTATAGAATATCCACTCGGGAGATCTCCGACCTGACCCAGTGTCATCTGTAGCGAGATATAGATGAACTTAAAGCAATTTTATTTATAGTAATTGTTTTAATAAAGAGTGTAAATGATCGCATGCAATTATTGATATAAGTTGATTACACCACAATAAAAATTATAAATTATACAGTATAATTAGTATTATAAGCCTCTTTATATATGCACTTCACATTCAAATTCATTTATAGGCTTTACAATGTATAGTTTTACAATGGCTGTTAACTAAAACTAACCATGGAAATCATATCTAATTTATTGTGGGAATAAATAAAAATGTATGCTAACTAAAGAAAAAAAGTGTTAAAAAGAGTTATCATAAAAAATAATACAACTGTAATATGGCTGAGTTTCGTTTTAATAGCATCATCGCAGTTGATTTAGTTTCATATACTTTAATTTTATTGTACTAAAAATAACAAAAATATCACATGACTTTTTATATGTGTTATGTATTGAAATTTAACGTAAGTTATTTTAATTCGTATATGTATTTTTAGCTTAAAAATCACTTTTATTAATTTATTAAAATTTTTTGTACAATAGTAAACATATGTGAGTTATATATAATCACACTTGTTAAGAGTGAACTGTTTGTATGAAACAGTATCTTTAAGATAAAATAACAATTTCTGGATCCTATTTAAGCATAACCGTTTGATTTTGACAAAATTTTATATAAATCTGTTACTTTTTCAATACAGTTTTCAGGTTATATAAAGGTATTGTTCAGACACTTTATCACACTCCGGGTAACAACACTATCACCCACAGACAGATACAATGTATGCAAACTTGCTGATTGTCATGTTTGAGCTGAGATTTGCAAAACCTAACTGGAGTCCAGAAGCTGAAGAAAAACTTCAAAGAATGACTGAAATGGTTGAGGATGTAGAAGATATAAAATTTAAGAGGGACCATACAGAAACAGCTGCTTGTGGTCCTGATTGTTGTGTTTGCAACAAAGTTAGAAATCACGAATACTGATTTATTAAATTGTTTGAAAGCATCGGTCCTAAAGAGTGTGGGGAAGAACTCTACAACAGATTAATGGCCGAGCTGAAAGGAGTTGAAGAATCACAAGTTCAAAGATTCTGAGCAAGGACATTATTTGTAAATAAATATGTGAAAAATTTGTAAATTAATAAAGAATAAGAATATCTTTCTTGCACAATCTCGTATAATATTTTATTTACCCAAATATTTGACTATATAAATTATCTTTACAGTCGTTGATGAACTTTAATTTTTATAGTTTGGCTCAAGTATGATATAATTGTTGTATATGAATTTATATCCGTTATTTGACAAATGAACGTTTTTGACTATATAAATTATCTTTACAGTCGTTGATGAACTTTAATTTTAATAGTTTGGTTCAAGTATGATATAATTGTATATGAATTTATATCCGTTATTTGACAAATGAACGTTTTTGTCCATTTAAAAAATATTTATTATTTGATCAGATATACAGACTAATAAACAATAATATGTGTATATTTACAAGGCTTGTATAATCTAGTCTAAGTCATTTTATTTTGTAATTTACATAAGTGTATATTTATAAATAGACTGACATCAGTTCAATGTAACTAAGTTGGTCATATATGTTTTGTAATATACATTTTCTCTTTAGTTTTATCATGTTTACCAAAATAAATTACACACTTAAAATCAGTCATAAGCAAAAGACTATTTTATAAACTATTAACATAATATGTAAAATTCAATTCACTATGTAGTTATTAACAGAATTATAAATTGTTGTTTTTATCTGTTCAATTATCTTTACAAAATAGTAAAAACCCTGCTTTACACCGATTGTCATGCATATTTAAATCGTTTCGCTAAGTTTTAATAAAGTAGTTGAATACGTATGAGAATCCTCTCATTGAGAAATAAAAAATGTTTCGTTCATTTAATGCCTAGATTTACAGAACTGCAAGATCCAATATGTGAAGCACATTAGACCAGAAGTGTATCATCTGTATAGTACCTTCATTTTCTATCCCAAACTAATTTAGTTGGTCATTTAAAATAAATCGATGGATTTATAAATTTATGTGGCTTAGATGTCTTATATTAATTCACAAATGTAGAAAGTAACTAAACATACAGAACCTTACTTGTTAGTTGTTAAAAAATGTAAATATAACTGTAAAATCATGTTATATCTTACGAGGGCTATTCAGAAAGTAAGGACCGTTTTGGAATTAAAATTAAACCAAGTACAAGAACAAAATTGTATTATATACATTTGAAAGAGGGACTAAAATACTACTTCTCTACATAGTCACCATTTAAATTCAGGCACTTATCGTAGCGGTGGACAAGCTTCGAAATCCCTGCGTCAAAGGATTCTGCCGCCTGTGATCTCAGCCACGCGGTGACGCTTTCCTGAAGCTCCTCGTCGTTGTCAAACCGCTGCGTTGCCAGCCAAGTCTTCATTTTTGGGAATAAGTGAAAATCACTTGGAGCAAGATCCGGACTGTAGGGTGGGTGAGGAAAAACTTCCCACTGGAATGAGTTTATCAATTCTTGTGTCCGGATTGCCGTGTGAGGTCGTGCATTGTCATGCAAAAACAAAATTTTTGATGACAATTTTCCTCGGCGCTTGTTTTGGATTGCTCTCCAAAGGTTTTGCAATGTTTGGCAGTACCGATCAGAGTTTATAGTAGCACCACGCTCGAGATAATCAATAAGAAGAACACCTTGCCTGTCCCAGAACACTGTTGCCATGATTTTCCTTGCCGACAGAGTTTGAAGACATTTTCGTGGCTTTTTAGGGGAACTTGTGTGCCCCCACTCCATGGACTGTAATTTTGTCTCGTAATTGACGTGTTTCACCCAGGTTTCATCTCCTGTTACGGTACGATCCAATTGCGCATCACCATGATCGTGGTAGGCCTCCAAAAACGTCAAAGCTGCCCCCATTCTTTGTTCTTTATGGCGATCCGTAAGCATTTTCGGTACCCATCTTGCACAAAACTTATGGTAGCCTAGCTTCTGTGTAACAATTTCAAACAATAAAGTCCGTGAAATTTGTGGAAAACATAGAGCAAGCTCAGTTATTGTGAAACGGCGGCTTTCCCTAACCTTTTCATCAACTTTGGCGACCAGATCGTCAGTCACGATGCTCGGACGTCCACTCTTCTCTTGATCGTGAACGTCGGTTCGGCCATTTTTGAACTGGATACACCACTTGCGGATAGAACTTTCATTCATTATGTTGTTCCTGTACACTGCACACAATTCCCGATGAATCTCTATTGGTTTTAAGTTTTTTGCTAACAAAAAACGTATCACAGACCGCACCTCACAACTGGCGGGATTTTCTATTGCAGCACACATTTTAAATTTGAATATAAAAAACACGGGCACCGCAACGATGCTTCAATTGTCACGGCTGGAAGCCGACTGAGGAGCCAAGCAGAACGTCACAAAGATGAACGCGATCTGCGCGCGCCTGGCGGCGTTAGATGGAAACGTTCCTTACTTTTTGAATAGCCCTCGTATAAATACAGTATTTTATATTACTGTTAAGTAAATGTACAAAACATAGTAGAGAATAGATCTTAATATAAAGCTCAAACGACTAATCATAGTATTTGTTTACTCAAATGTAAAAAATTCAGAATAGTTAACTATTAAAACATTTGTATTTTAGTCATTTATTGGCAATATTTATCACGCAGAATATGTTTATGAAAAACTAAAATTTAATCATATAAAATTAGAATAAACGTAATTGAAAATCAATTTAATTACAAAAATACATATTTTATTAATTTAGTTACTCATATATGACCTTTTTGACCGATTTACTTAGGTTTCAATTTTAATATAACTGGTATATTTAGTTTAGACTTCTAGTTCAGTGTGCTATCATATCGCGTGACACCACTTGATCCGAAACTGTACTATCACTTAGTCAGCTTAATTGTTAATCGATATTTCTTTTATTTTCATCACTGCCACAGACTTGCATTTATTTGCATTATACTAACAAGAAATTGTTCTTTAGAAATTTATAATGCGAATACTAATAAAAATATCATTATATTTACTTGGCTAAGTTTAATTTATTTTGCTATCATTTTCATTACATCTTCATTTCTAACATTAAACCGAATATTAGAAGATATGTAAACAAAAGAAGTACAGTAGAGTCTCGTTTATCCGACATAAACTGGCCAGGAGCACGTCGGATAAGCAAAAATGTCGGATAATAGGGAGGGTTAAGAAAAACCCTATTAAATGTTAATTAACTGTACAGTACTGTACTTTATATTATAGTATAGTACAAATACTACGAACATTTTATAAGAAAACAACAGACAAAGTTAAACAGCATAAAGAAAAGTTAAAAGTGTACTTACGGTAAAAAAATAACTAATGTAGAGCCCTGTAGTATATACACTGTAAATGTTTAAATACAGTACTGTATTTATACACACACAATACACTAATAAAAACACACAGTACACAATATTTACACATGATAAAACGTTCAGTTCTATGCTGGTTTGAAGAAGTTGTTGATCGTGGTCTGCTTTCCAGACGACTGCCGTTTTTTAGCTGCTAAGTCTCGCCACCTTTGCAGCATTAAAATGTCTATTCCTGTAGCTTCTTCTTGTTGCTCAGCGTACTGAAGTGCAGTCTCAAAAGCCCTAACTCCGTCGTTATGGGAAATTCTCTGAGGCTCGTGGGGTGCTTCATCTGAATCTTCACTTTCATTCTCGTCACAATTGACAAGAGTAACAATTTCGTCATCTGTTATCTCAAACTGTTCATCGTCATCATTTAACCAAGTTTCAACTTCTGCCACAGATACATCCTCGCAACCAGGGAGACGTTGCACTAAAGGTAGAACGGTTTCTTGGGTTACATTGTCTGGTTTCACACATTGATCATCGCCACCACCAAGCAGCTTCTTCCATGATTTGGCAATCGTTGGAGTTTTCACGTCAGCCCAGGCGCCTGCAATCCAATAGACCGCATCTTTGACATTTACGTTTTTCAACTTTTGTATCAAGTCCTTTCCTTCTTCCATTTCTTCAATAAGTGTGGACAGTAGCTTCCTACGGTAATTTCTTTTCAGTGCCTCCAAAACACCCTGATCCATAGGTTGGCAAATGGCGGTTACGTTGGGGGGCAAAAACATTGCTTTTATATCACCATCTCGAAGTGTGTCTGCGTCAGGGTGTGTTGGAGCATTGTCGAGTAGCAAAATTGCTTTTCTAGGCAGATTGTTTTCTTTTAAAAACTTCTCAGTTGCAGGAACAAACTCCTTAAAAAACCATTCCTTGAAAATTTCAGAACTCATCCAAGCACTTTTTTGGTGGTAATATTTTACCGGTAGGGCGGTTTTTGACACTTTCTTAAATGCCCTAGGATTTTTTGCTTTTCCTATCATTGCAAGGTCCATTTTTAAATTTCCTGTAGCATTACTACACGCTAAAATTGTTAGCCTTTCTTTACTACGCTTGTAGCCAGGAGCAGCCTTTTCAGCTTTGGCTGCAAGACTCTTACTGGGCAACAATTTGTAATTGACTCCTGTCTCGTCACAGTTAAACAACTGATCACCTGTTATGCTCTCGTTTTCAATAATTTTCTCAAATCTGTTCTTGAAGGCTTCCATTTCTACAAAATCAGATGACAACTTTTCACCACACACATTTAACTGGCGGACACCGTAACGTTTTTTCCACCGGTCAAGCCAACCAACACTTGCGGTAAAATCTGGGTCTCCTTCGTCAAATTGTTTCCTAAAACTTAATGCTTTTTCCTGCAAAATAGGTCCTGAAATCGGCACACCTTTGTCCCTCAACTGAGTAAACCATATGTACAACGCTTCACTAACTTTTTCATAGTCACATTTTTTCATAGTTTTTCTTCCTTCTAATGCACTTTCCGTAATTCTTGATGTACACCATTTTTCTATTTCTACACGCCTCTTTTTCCAGTCTCCCACTGTTACCCTTCCAACACCATAGTCGTCAGCTACCTTCTGCATTGTCTCTCCCCTATCCAGTCTTTTGATTGCGTCAAGTTTTTGTTGCATTGATACAACAACTTTCTTCCTTTTTCTATCCATTGTCACTCCACGTACAGTAATTCACACTCGTTGGTAAATGTAACACATACAGACACACACACGAGCAAACATACGACTAAGCGCGGACGAGGAATCGCGACAACACTGGCGACTGAACTGACGTAGCGATCGAGTTAAGACTGACTGCCCAAACAATGCGTCACTGGCAGAGAAAGTTGACCGGCACCGGCGAGGCAATGACCCGATGACACATCATTGCCATTGTCTACGGCACGTACGCCGGCGACCGTACGGTCGGGTTCAATTATAACGGAGCCTCGGTATAGTCTGCAGGCCCTAAAAATGGACCACGCCCGCTTTTACTTGCGTTAATTTGCGATAAGTTGGGCAAAACGGCATGTCGGATAAAACGGAATGTCGGATAAGCGAGACTCTACTGTATATACTTAAACGGTTGATTTGGTATACCCTGTGTTATACATATTGTCTAAACATAACATCCATTATAGTATTTACTCTCACAGCTCATTTAAAGAGAAAACAATATAAAGTATTCTAAGGTGAATATGAATGGTTACATAAGTAGGATGATTGACTGTATTATAAAAAGTCGAGAAAACTAAGGTAACATAGAGCTTTACGTTGAATAAAAAACACTTATTATTGGTCTGATTTTCAACTGATTGACAAGCCTGATACTCAGTTATCTCCCCTACACAACATACGGACACAAAATTGAACTTGGATAGATTTTTCATACATAAGAAACGTTTCATCTTAAACATAGGGCATATGTATGCACTTAAGGATACAAGTGTAGAAGAACGATTTGCATATCTGAAATGAAATTTATGTTGAATTTAACATCTATATTGTATTATTATTCCATTTTTATATTGGTTTTTTTTTTCGTTCCAAGTGAGCCAATGAGTTCAGTTTTTATTTAATGAGTAAATCAGTAACAAGATGTAACTTTTTATTGACATAAACGTTTAATATATCTTATTAAAAAAAAAATACCTAAGTCTATAATAATGAAGTTATCCATGACCTTACTAAAATAAATTATTCATGTTGAATCGGTTACAAGTTTTTTTAAAGTTATTTGAAAGTTCGATGTTTTCAATACGTGTTTGTGATATTTATGTTGAAATTATAAGAAAAGGCTCGTATTAATATAAATTATCAACATAATATGTGACATTTAACCCTTTGGCTGTTCTGCAACGATATATCTTTTTTGGTAATCTGACCGAAAATTGTTACACAACGATTTTTCGTTGTATGGATTTCGGCCGAAAAATGTTTTGCAACGATATATCGTTGTTACGTAATAAATTTGCCGTTCTGTCATTTTTTCGTCAAATACGCAAAAAAATATACGGAAGAATAGATAGTTAAATTCCCTACATGAAAAAAAATATTAAATACAGCATTCTTGCCGTTTTTATAATATAATCCTACTATTGAAAACATCGCGGTAATTCGGAAGGCCGTGGCTGTCAGCTGTGGGGCGCACCTGTGTTTACGATGACGCATCAGTTGTTTTAACGGCAATTGCTGTTTACAGTGACACTGAGTCGAGTGCTTCTTTGTGTTTAATAGTTTTTATTGTAATTAGTATTACATTTTTTCATCGAAATGAGTGCTAAACGATCAAAATCTCCTATAAGCGAGAACACTTTGATAGGAATTGCTAGAGATGCTGGTGGTGCTAACTTTGTAAGTGATAGTGGCAGTGAGCATGATTCTATTATGGACAGCAGTGATTCTGAAACAAGTGAAGACTTCATTGTTGATGACACAGATGAAGACCCGAGTTATGATCCTGAGGTTAGCACGTCAACGGGAATTACAGGTAACAGATTGTTACATTTACCACCCGTTTTCTCCCAAAATATATCACCATCTTCTGACTCTGAGGACGATGAACCTCAAACTAGGCCTAGGCCTAATGTTCAAAGGGGTAGGGCTAGGGGAAGAGCTACTGCTGAGAGACATAGGCTTCAGCGAAATGATATGGCTGATGATGATAGTAGTTGGGATGAGGTTGAAGAAGGTAGTGATCCACCTTACAACCACCAGTTTTCATATTCTGAAATAAGTGGACCTAAACATTGCCCCCCACCAAACTCTAAACCTTTTGATTATTTAACATTGTTTTTCACAACTACTGTTTTGAACTTGTTTGTGACGGAAACTAATCGTTATGCCAGATCTTACATTCAACAAAATCAGGGGACTCTTTCACCTTTCAGCCGAGTAAAAAAATGGGTTGATGTCAAATTGGCTGAAATGAAAGCATTTTTGGCAGTTTTATTGAATATGGGGATGATTAGGAAGCCTAGCATTGCAAGCTATTGGGATACAGATTATACACAATCAACGCCATATTTTGCAAAAATTATGACCTCAAATAGATTTATTTTAATTTTAAAGTTGTACCGGGTCGTTTTGACCGGTACATTTTTCACTTTTTTCGTCGTTGTCTGCCAGGCTGCCTGAGTTCGCTCACGCTCTGCATTTTGCGTGAGTTGGTGGTCGTTGGCCCGGTTCCGTTTCGTTCCGTGTTCCAGCAGCTTCGGTGAGGTTGGCCTGTCTTCATTTGTCTTGTGCTGCCGATCAACTTAACTATGCGTGGCTGAGAGACACTGTAACGTAAGTGTTCATTTTGTAAATTTCTAATATCGAATCACCCTTTTGGTGAGAATATTTTGTTTCCATCATATTAATCGTTCTTGCTTGTGTTTTAGGGTTTTGTTAAATTTGTATTTTCTTTGTCTAGTTTAGTTAACCTATGTTTGAGCCATGTGCTCCAGGTTACAGGTTTACCAGTAATTGCTTTATTATATCTTGTTTTATTTTCAATTGTAATTCTGTTTGATGTTTATTGAGCCTTTTTACAGTTGTAGTTACCGATTTACCATATTTTTTGTTCATTGACAATAACCTAGCCTATCTTTAGCTTTTCATGTTAATTCCTATTGCTCATGTTCCATAGCCTGGTTTTCAGTTTGTCATTTTAAGTTCATATACGTAATTAATTCTTTGATAATTTGTTAATCTGTAATTCGTCTTAGATCTGAGTTTCCAACCTAAATTTTCATAGCCTAAAAATAGATCTTTTAATTTTCTAGTGTGTTAATCATGTATAATTTTGTCTTTTCTTGTTTGTTTTGCAATTTCATGTTTATTAGTTGTTATGGGTATTATTTTTGTAAAAGGGTTTGGCTGTTCTATTTTTAATGGCTGTGGTGTTGCCCTACAGTCCAGGGTCCTCGAGTGGGACTTTCAGCCCTCAGCCTGCCGTCCGGGGGAATTTCGATCTTCTGCACTGCTCGCCTGGCCTGAGGACCATGCTGGAGCCTGGTTTCGCCCGCTACCCTCTCTACAGCTCTGGGTATAATTCTTCAGTCCTCAGGTCAGTGTGTTCTTTTTTGTTTCCCGGCGGCTGAGCTGGGGGGGGTTTGGCTGTGTAAATACTTATATAAAAAAAAAAAAGAAAGATAACCAAAGAAAAAAATGGACGTGAAATCTGAGAAAAAAAAAGAAGAATAAACAAGTTTGTGAAAATATTGAGGTGGCCTAGGCCTAAAACTGGAACTTTTGCAGTGATTTAGGAAACAGCCATTGGGGACTTATATATTTTTTTATTAAAGGGAAAAGGAAGCGTGAAATACAAAAAGAACTTTTTGGATGTTAATTTTCATTTATACTTCTTGTTATTAATTGATTAAGTATTTATTGTTACATTTTTTAGATTTTATATTTTGTTAAGTCCCTGTGGTTAAGTATGTTATTTATTTCTATGTTCAGGCCTAGTGATAGTTATGGTTATTTATTATTTTTTGTTAAGTGTATTAGGGGGTTTTGAAGTGATTTTTTACTCGAACGGTACCGTGTTAGATTTTCTTTTAAATTATTTAATTTTTAAACTTTCACCAAAAGGGGATTATTGTTCTTTGCTTAACTTTCTATTCGGAGCTGCCCAGGGATGCCGGCTTACTCCCTGGCCTCGGTGGAATCAAGGGATATGTGGGCTAAATTGCCGGTTTAATTGTTGTTTTCCAGACGTTTTCTAAATTTTCACTTTTATTTGGGGTTATCTAAATTTGTTTCTAAGTTTGTCACCTTTTAAATTTTGTTAATAAATTTTCCTTACGTTTTGGGAGTCTCAGGCCAAACTGCAGATAGGCCATACAAAAATTGATTGTTAAATTTTGGTATTTGTGGAGTTTGTTGTTTCTGTAGTTTATGTGTTGTATCTTGTTAATTTAGTGTTTATGGTTATTGATTTAAGTGCTAATTTATATTGGGGCCTTCTGCCCGTTAATATTGTGGCCTTCTGCCTAATTTTGTTTTGGCCTTCTGCCTGCCAAGTTTTGCTTATTTGTTGAATTATTTGAAAATAAATTAGTTTTGCTCAGCTGCCGAGTGTTATTTTGACCCTCCAACTGCCGCCCGTGATCCCATCGTTTGACTTGTTTTGAGCCACCCCCGGTTGGCACGCTTTCCAGCTTTGGTGGGGGGGGGATGGGTCTCAAAGTTCTTTCATATTGTTGATGTCAACAAACTAGTTCCTCATGGCCAGCCTGGATATGACCCTTGTGGTAGGTTCCAACCTATAATAGACCATGCCAATAGGTTATTTAAACACTATTACTATCCTACCCAAGCCCTGTCTGTGGATGAATCTTTAGTAGGGACAAAGAAACGTGTGGCGTTAACCCAGTACTTACCAAAGAAAAAACACCATAAATGGGGCATTAAATTGTGGGTCTTATGCAACTCAGTCACCCGCTATTGTTGTGCCTTTTATTGTTATAAAGGTGCACAAAGAAACGAACAAAATGAACGTGTTGTAGAGACAGGTTTGGGAGGGAATGTTGTCATGACATTATTACGGATGGCAAATTGTTTGAATAATGGGCACCATATGTACCTTGATAATTTCTTTACATCAATAGCTCTTGCTAAAACCCTGTATAGTCATATTACCTTCCTCACTGGCACACCTAGAAAAGATAGGAAAGGTATTCCTAGAAAACTGTTAGGAAAGTATGCTGTTGGGCAAAAGACATATGTGAGAAAAGGCCCTATATTAATAATGGCACACAGAGAGAAACAAACAAACTCTTCTCAATTTCTAATTTTATCAACTGACTGCCAGGCTGCTACTGAAACTTACTCTATTAGGAGAAGTGGACGTGTAGTTATAAAGACAAAGGCCAAAATTGCCCATCAGTACAATAGAGGTATGGGTGGCATAGATTCAACAGATCAGATGTTGTATGTGTACATGGACGAGAGGAGGACGATGAAACATGCCAACAAAAGTAATTTTTAATGTATTTGGACGTATGGTACTGAATGCATACATTCTCTACAAGATGAACACTACCGAACGGCCCATGAAAAGATCTGAGTTCATGAAAAAAGTTATAGGCGACCTCTCTGCAGAATGGCTAGCTGTAAGAACTGTTCCTCAAGAACTTCAAGATGACCTGACAAATCGTTTTGGACTTAGGAAGCTGCCTGAAAAGAAGGAAAAGTTGTGTAAAACATGTTCTGGTAGTAATAATCCTACAGGGAAGAAGAGGTCACGCACCGTGTGCATTAGGTGTGGACTTGGTGTCCATACTGAATGTTTAGTGAAACATGTGTGCGAGTAAAAAAAAAACTTTAAATATGTAAATATGTAAATATTTTGTTTTTGATACATTTTATTATATTTCATGTAAGCTGTGAGTTGTGAACCATATAAAAGTGGTTTTTATTCAATAACAAAAGACAGAGAGACTTTACACTATATTCTGACAAATCGCCTTCAATATCAGGTAAGACATTATTTTATATTTTTTTTATAACTTTGTCAAATATACTACAAATTAGTTGAAATTTTCAGGATCTGCTAACAATTATATGGCCTTTCAATTAAACAAACCATCAACACAATATACAAACATATAAAGTACATTTTATAACTACAAACTAAAAAAAAAAAATAAAAAAAATAAAACAAAATAATATATTTTAAAATTTTTTTATTTTTGCGATGAAAAATAAACTACAATATTTTATTCTAAAAGCCCATTTAATTCTCTAGAGAACAGTACTTATTTGATGAACATAGGGTAATTTATAAAAAAGTAGTAGATTTTTAAGTAAAACACTGCAAAATTGCCAATTTTAGCTGAACATTCAGGGGTACTACACATGTAAAAAATCCAAACATTTTTGGGATTTTTTTTTTTTTTTTTTTTTTTTGCTGAACAGTCAAAGGGTTAATACACTATAAAGTTATTAATGGATTCATTGTTGTTTTATTTACTCAATTATCTTTACAAAGTAGGAAAAAATCATATGTTTAACCTAAAGTGTTATTTAATATTTAATCGTTGTATATATTATAATAGTTTAGACATTTATGAAGATTCTTTCTTGGAGAAATTAAACGTTTTTATCCATTTAATATTTACAGAACTGCAAGCTCTAATGTGTTTAACTTATTAGATTAAGATTTTACTTAAGGCTCTTGTGCGTAAGATCCTAATGGAAATCAGAAATAAAACGTAGAGAGAATTTCACATCTATAGCCTATTGTAATATATTAGAGAAAATTAAACTGTTATTTTTCCATTCTATATTTATACACTCATAAAAAAAAAAAACAAACACATTTTATACAAACGAAAGATGTCAATTGAGCATGTGTCTTACCATGTGAGGCACAAAATCCAAACCTAAAGTACAGACTTTGCAACAGCAAAACTAGAGTTGGTTAATTTTCTCATACAGTATTGATCTTTTTTTCAAAGTGTTTAAAACTAAACGAATTTTTATATGAATGTATTTTATATATATAGTAATTTTTTAATTAAAATGTAAATGTTATTAAACCATTTATGAAAGAAAAAAAGTCACCAAAAGATCCAATCAATACTTTATTTAAAACAGTTGATACCCTATTGGTCAGATCAATATTTTTGGAAGCTTTCGGAACAGAGTATTAGGATACCAGAGCCCAACTAGAAACTTTGGTCGTTGTTGAGAAACATGCTTGTACAGATACTATGAAGTTTCCGCTCTTTGCAGATTTTTATTAAATTATATGAATTTTTATATCTGTTTTACTACCACATATAGAGTATATATTAAAAATAAACATTCTTACAAATATTTACCAATTGATTAAAGAAAAAATAGTCGTCAGGTCACCTAAACATTGGTTGTTGTTGAGAAACATGCATGTACAGTTTCCGCTCTTTGCAAATTTTTATTAAATTATGTGAGTTTTTATATCTGTTTTACTACCAAATATAGAGTATATATTAAAAATAAACATTCAGTCGAATAACGTTAATTAGACATCAAACCAGTATCAAAGTATAGATGATGAAACATTACATCAGCAAAATTGGACTTGGACAATTGTATACCATACAAATACATCAGTTGGTTTTAAAAAAGACAGTATTTTTTATAGAGTTTTCAGTATCTAATAATTAACATTATTATACTTTATTACTAAATAACATATAAATATTGTGCGACTTATTACTTTAAAAATACCTGTAATAGAAATTCTCGTTACGATTTTTTTAAATAATAAATTAAATATTATTATAACTTATTCCATAATAGAATTTAAATATTGTGTTATTTATGTCAATAAAAAATTCATGGAATAGTATTTTACCTTACGATTTTTAAATACAAAATAAATATTAAATATGGAATCCGAACAACATGCAATGAAAAACAAAGTATCAGGTTAACAGAAATTAGCTGCAGTCACATAATCAGTTCGCGAGGCAGTCGCAACTATCTTACGGAGAGGTCGTCGGGTCACGCTTATTTGATAGTAGCACTTTGTATGCCGCACGCAGCAACTGTAAAATTAATAACTCCTTCCAGTCTTTGCTCGCCTAATACTAGTACATTAAAATTTAACTTAAATTAATATATATTAACAAATATACATTTATTATTGTAATAAAAATAAGTAACTATAAATGTGTAAGCTGTTTCAAAGATATTCTAACTGATTTATATATAAAAATTAATTGCATTTATTATAGTACAACGAAAATAATGATTTAGTATGAACAATGTACTTCATATAGTATAAATACATGCAATATTGAAATAAAATATGTACACAGAAAAACCAGAATCCTTTTTAATCTGTTTAAATTTATCGCCATAACAATTATTGTATTATAACATGACAAAGAATAAATATCGATGCACTTATTATAGTACACGGATTTATTATAGTATACTACGAATGAAAGCATAAGTTGGCTACACTGACAACAAGAAAAAATACTGGTATACAATTTTTATAGTATACATTATATGTGAAGGAAAACGAAGTAAAATAATATTACTGTAACACCGAAAAACGCATTTGTATTTATTAAAAAAGAGAAAAAAATCATATATATATATATATATATATTTATTATAGTATAATGTAATAATCATATATGTATTTTATATAGTATAATGCAAATAATCGTGTGAGTTAGCAACACTGTGAAAAAACAGTTGGTACATTTTATATAATATGAAGAAAAACCGATTTTGTTTGAACAAATTAATACTATATTAAATACGAATTATTGGAAAATACATTTTATATAGTATTAATGCATCTGGCTCGGCGTAAGCGAAGCGAACCACATCAGCTGATACTAGCAGACAACAAACAAACAGATTGTTTTTTTTTTACATCTGGTTTAAATGGTCAGAACAAATTAATACTATATTAAATACAAATTATTGCGCCAATGGTCGAGTTCAGAGTTCTTACCAAGTTCTGTTCTGCTAATACTTAACAACCATTTTATTGTATTTATTGTCAACCGAAAATGATAACAAATTAATGTAACACAGAAAAACGCATTTGTATTTAATATAGTATAACTAAAAGAAAAAAATCATATGTATTTATTATAGTATAATTTAATAATCGTATATGTATTTTTTATAGTATAATGCAATTAATCGTGAGAGTTGGTAACACTGCGAAAAAACAGTTGGTACATTTTATATAGTATAAAGAAAAACATTTTTTTGTTGCATCTTATGGCTCGGTGTAAGCAAAGCGAACCATATCAGCTGGTACTAGAGACGACAAACCAACAGATTTTTTTTAGATCTGGTTTGAATGGTCAGAACGACAATAACACTATATTAAATACAAATTATTGGAAATATCGGTACATTTTATATAGTATAAATTCATCATGTATTTCATATGGTATAGCTTGGTGTAAGCGAAGCGAACCACATCAGCTGATACTAGGAGACGGCAAATCAACAGATTTTTTTTGCATCCGATGTGAACAAATTAATACTATATTAAATACAAAAATTATTGGAAAAATACCGGTTGGAATTATTGGTACATTTTATATAGTATAAATGCATCGGAGCCACGCGTTCTTCTGCCGCTACTTACGTTACCCTCTCGGGTGTGTCACTGTGCTGCGGTGGTATCGTCTCCGTCTCACAAACTGAAGGTTCTCGGATCGATCCCAGCACCGGCCATCGACACTTTTTGCCCACAATAAATACAATTAATTTAATAAATACGGCGTGACGTCAGAAGAAAGAGCGCGAATACGGCGTGACGTCACACCAAAACAACACTGACCTAGGACAACGTCGCCGGGGGTCCACGTGCTCGTAGTAAACTTGACCTCCAAGGTTAACACGTGGTGAATATCAATGAAAGGTCAACGACCTCAGTAGTAAACAATAGTAAACTTGACCTCTGGGGTCGACCTTTGCTGATAAGGTCGACAACCTTGCTGATAGGGTCGGGTACAAAGTCCAAGGTTGCGCTCAAACCGGCATACTACACTACTATTTTATTATCAGCTAATAATGCCACATCATCAGCAAATGCTAAAACATTGATCATACCTTCAATGTTTGCGCCTATTTATACAGATTTTGTCACTTTCAATGTTTCTTCAAGAGCGTGGTTGAACAACAACGGTGACAACGCATCTCCTTGTCTTACCCCTGTTTTGACGTCAAGTGTCTGTAAATTCTCTTTCTATTCTTACTTTCCCTCTTGAGCTTCAACACACATTTCTGTTAGTCTAATTATCTATTCTGGGATTTTTTTTTTTTTCTAAGATATGTCCACAATTTTTATCTCACAATGCTATCATAAGCCTTTCTAAAGTCAATTAATAATATAAATAGATTTTTATTGAATTCCCAGTATTTTGAGGCCAGCTCTTTTATAATAAATATTTTAACAGTAGTTGATCTTTCTTTCATAAAACCTGCTTGTTCTTCTCCGATTATTTCTTCTCCGTATCTTCTTAGTCAGTTTAATATTAGCTTTGACAGTATTTTATATGTACAATTAAGTAGTGATATTCCTCTAAAGTTTGTACATTCTTGCTTATCTCCTTTTTTGTATAGTGGTATTATCACACTCTCTTGCCACTCCATTGGCATAACTTCCATTTTCCAAATTCTCAATGTCATCGTATGTAGGAATTTCATTATTTTATTACAACCACTTTTCATTATTTCAATAGGTATTCCATCTTCCCCTGGTGCCTTCCCATTTTTTAATGTTTTCATCACTTTCTCAATTTCCTCTATTGTTGGTTCTAAAACATCTTCCTGATTTACACCCTCTATGTTCACCTCTTGTTCATCTTCTACGTTATTATCAGCATTTAGTACGTCTTCAAAGTAGTTCTTTCACCTTTGAAGTATGCTAGATGTTTCCACTACTGTATTTCCATCTTTGTTTTTCACTCCCATTACTTTAGGACTGTAACCTTTCTGAAAAATTCTTACAGTTCTGTGAAATTCCTTAGTGTTATTCACTGTTAAATCTTGTTCTGCCTTTGATAGTTTATTTTTAGTTCTTTTTCTTTATAAAAACTTCATTTGCTGTTTCTTTTATGTTCTTTTTGAAGGTTTGCCACATGTCTCTACTTGTGTCTCTTCCTCATCTTCTTCTGTGAGTAGAGCTTCGAATCTGTTTGAGATTTTCACTTGGAACTCTATTTTCTTATCTTCATCCAGATACATTCTCTCTGTTATTTTATTAACATTTCTTTTTTCAATCTTTATTCTTTGTCTAAGTCTTGTTAGAATCAAGTAATGGCCTGCACCACACTCTGCCTCTCTTACTTTTCACATCTACTACTGTACTGATATGTCTCTTATCAATCAATACATGATCGATTTAGTTCTTCGTATTTCCATTTGGTGATGTCCATGTTACTTTATGTATCTTTATCTTTACGTGGAAATTTAGTACTGACAATGTAAAGATTCATCAAAGAAGCAAAGCTTTGCGGTCTTATTCCATTGTCATTCGATATATTGTGTAGGCTGTGTTTGCCAGCCACACTCTCTCACATGGTTTCTCTTCCTACTTTAACATTAGCATCTCCAAGAAGAATTTTGGTATCTTGGTAACATTGAAAATGCTTTCACTAGCTGAGCATAGAATATATCTTTCTCATCATCTTCACTATCCTCAGTAGGTGCATAGAAACTTATCATTGATATGTTATTAAACTTTCCCTTAAACCTAATTGTACATATCCTCTCATTTATTGCTTCATAGGCTATGAGCGATTCTAAGAAGTATTTTTTTACAGCAAACCCTATACCTGCAGTGTCTTTCATCATCACAGCCGCTATACAGTGTTTGGTAACTTTTAGTGTTTATTTTTCCACAGAATGACCATTTGGTTTCTTGTAGTGCTACCACATCTATCTTGTAGGATTCAAATTCTTCATTGATAATATCTACTTTACCTGGCACCGCCAGGGTTCTAATGTTCCATGAGCCGAGTCTCAATTCCTCTGTTCTAAGCTTGGGTCTTAATCCATTTGATCTATCCACTTCCGAGGCTTGTTGGCGTTTTGTAACAATGGTGTTTTACAAGATAGGGTTGTTAGCCCTATGCTCAACCCCCAATATGAATGGAGGGCCGCACCTACTTGTGGTCAGTGGGTCCCTTAGACCTAGCCAGGAGGACTGTTTAAGCAGATCCACCGGCCTTTCTCCTATCCGCCACCCAGGGGACGCTCCGTATATGCCAAAGTAGGAAAGCGCATGGTAGTGGTAAGCATTGGGTTAAAATTAAACTAAATAAGGCAATACAGATAAAGCAAAAAATAATCAATATTTTCAATGTTAAAGAAATATTAAATAGTGAAAATTCTTATAAAATCATACCTGTTGTCTCTACAAGCATAGCAAATACAGTTTCCTGGAGAGAGAAGCACAGGTCCTCTGCTGTGTACTCCCCAGACTCTATTAGCTTGGGTGCTCGATCCTCTATGTATGACAAGATGCCTGAGAATGATACATCCATTCCCTTCACAACGTACGGAAGTGCCAAAAACTTCTTCCCCCTATAAATAAAGTTAAGATATTAAGGCATGATTTTTAGAATATCAAAAATGATTAATTAGTAAAATATCTTTAAAAATACTAACAGAAGTTATACACTAAAGCCTGAATAGTAAAATAATGTAGTAAAAAAAAATGGCTGAACTAATTTGGATAAAAGTTAGTTTGCAGATAGTTTATAACCTGGATTAACAAACAAGATTCTTGTATTCTAGTAAATGAAATGACTTAAAACTGTTATAGATCAAATAGCATGTGTATGTACAGTAAACTTGGAATTAAAATAGTCTTCACAAGAAGATCAATTTTGTTGTTGTTTGATTGCCTAAGAAGTAGGAATTCTGATTATGTTATAATTAGTTTGTGAATTGTTATATACTTTTTATTTTTAATTCATTTTAAATTTTCCCACGACAGGCAAGGCCAGCAATAAACAGGACAATTGTAGTCAAGTAGTCAAGGGGGGGGGGAACAAAGTCCCCTACGCAGATATGAAGGATGAGTAAAACACCCTGAACAAGACAATAGGGGTTGAGGGAGCAGAGCCCCGTGGCTAGATATGAAAAACAAGTGAAGCGAGCTCTGTGCAGGACATTAGGGGTCCAGGGAGCAGAGCCCCATGGCTAGAGATTAAATCTAGGGAGCCAAGTATAGGACTAGATAGGATCTAGAGCCATAGGGCTAGATTGAATGGCATGTGAAGTGAGCATTGAGCAGGGCATTGTGGTTCTAGGAAGCCAAGCTCCATGGCAAGATTGAAGGGAATGTGAAGCAAGTATTGAGCAGAACACTGTGGGTTTTATATTTACAATGAATTTATAAAAAAAAAAAGTAAACTCAAATGTAATTTGTCAAATCAAATCGGTTCTTCACTCGTTAAAAGAAGATCACACAGAGATTGGCAGCCCATATGAACTGTTAAGAGAAGATGTCAAGAAGGAAAAAAAGACTAGCTTAGGAAAAGTGACAATGAACAAGTAGTAGTCATGTATTCAAACAGTAATAAATATTTTCAACAACTCAAAATACTACATGTGGATATTGCTTGCTAATTGATCACGGAATTAGTTATTTTGTCTTGCTTATTTGCTTTTGAGATTATGGTTATGGAACTAATAGGTACTATCAAATTTGTGTTTAATTTACTGTACTAACTGGTTTCAGACATTACTTATTTATCAACTACTATCAAAACTACTGGGTGTTACTCTAGACCAAAAACTTATACAGGAGGATCATACTAATAGTGTTAAGTTATCAAGGGTTTGTTTTTTATTGAGAAAATTAAAAAACTGTGTCAGTAATGACTTAATGAAAATTGCTACTTCGGGTTTTTTCATGCCCATTTTTTGTATGCAAATATATTATGGGGTAATAGTGTTGGTGCTCAGAGGGTTTTTGTATGGCAGAAGAGAGCTATAAGGATTTTGTTTAGTTTAGGATATAGGGACAGTTGCAAGTCTTATTTTGCTAATCTATATTTATAAAAGAGGATGTTTGTGTGTGTGTATATATATATATATGTTTGAAGTTTATGCGCTGCCAAACCATCCAACCGATCGCCATGAAACTTTAGGATGTTGTCCTGTATATTCCCGAGATGGTAAAGTTTGATGCAGATCCGTCCACAGGGTCCCGCCCCACGGGCTCCTTAAGATCCCATGTTATTCAAATGGTGAATCTGAATTGTTTACAAAAAACATATGACTGTGTGGTTTAATGTAGTTTCACATGCCATAAGCAGATTGAAGTTCTCACAACAACAGTACTGTATATGTTTTGATTTATTGTAGTTCTACATTTCACCTTGAGAGTGTAGCACACACTACAAAAAACCTTTACATTTATACACCAAATAAGAAGACCAAAAATATTGTTTACTCTTTTGCACTCATTTAATAAATAATGATTTTTTTCTATAATTCTTTTTATTGCTTTATTTTGGTATGTCAATGAAAAATTAAAGGCGAGACAACGTCCACCGGGTTCAGCTAGTTATAATATAATAATGACAGTACCAAGTATTTTCATATTTCAGAATTTAATATATGTAAGAGAAAATACGGCACAATTTATAAGCTTTGACATTATCTATAACTACCAAACAAGGCATGCCAAAGATTTAGTTCTACACACCATAAGACTAGGAAAGTATGCAAAGAGCCATAAATATTTGCAAATTCAATTATTCAATAAACTTCCTGAAACATGGAGATTATTGGATTTGGAAGCATACAAGAAACAAATCTCTAAATTTCTTATCAACAATGCCTTTTATTCTATAAATAAATTTCTGAGCTCAGAGGTAGATAATAATTGTTAACATTTTACTGTATATTGGTTGTTAAGTTGCTAAGTGTTAAAATGTAATATTAGCAGAATTTATCTTGTATTAACCCTGAATTGTTTAGTAATCTTTGTTATACATTGTTTTTGACCTTGTCCATTCTGTGTATACTTATGAAGATGACAATAAAAATTATTCTGTTCTATTCTATTCTAACATATTTATATTTTTTTATTAAATATAAATATAAAATTGTTGTTGTTGAGAAATGAACCCAACAAAGTGCCTGAGTGTATTACAAGAATGGTTGTTAAAAAAGATATGGCGGAAAGCAATACTCAATTACAAAATGTACATTCATTTCGTAAAATATATGTGTCTAATTATAAAAACCACCTACATTGAATGTATTATTTTCTAAAGAAACTAATCACCTAGAAATGATTTATACATGTTGCAAAACAAAAAACATCATACATGTAACAGTTAAAATATTAATAAAAACCTTAAGTTAATAAAAAGATAAATTGAACTTTCAATTTTTTTATCTCGTGTTAATAAATTCCAAACTTAGCTCCCCCAATAATTAATAGTTATTTATTTTTTTCACTTTAAACTAAGAAATTATAAAGGTTTTTTTATCATAAAGCAGTTATCAAAATTAACTAATTTCAATCAAATAACACATACTATGGCTGTTCGGGAAGGAGCTTTCGTTTGTTCACTGTGTAGGAAGCAGAAGGGGTAGGGCCGCCATCTTCCGCTGGTGCACACGGCAGGTCAGTGGGCGTCCAGCCGTATTAGAGTGTCCTAGCGCAAGTTCGTTTTCCATTTGACCCATACACTTTGTGCTGTGTATGGGTCAAATGGAATTAGTGCAGGAGTTGTTTGGGAATGGGTTCGTGTGTTCCAAATTGGCAGAAAAATGTCAACAGGCTGTCTGGTGTGCCGTTTGCACATTACGATCGTCTCCCTCGGACAGTTCAGTCTTCTTCTCTGTGTTTAATTTAGTTTCTGTGTCTTTGTGTTCATTTTCTGTGTTCCGTGATTTCGTTTTCTGTGTTCCTTGGTGTCAACGACAAGCTCGCCATTCTAGCTTTGCAGCCAACGAGACTTGTATTGCTGCTAGAAACGTTTAGCCCTGGCTGCAGGGTCAGAGAGTCATGGCCGGGCACCTTCATGGCTACTGACTGCGCCTGGAGGCACAGTGCGGAACCTACGGGCTGGGACTTGCCTCTACTATGCAACCCAGAGGAGCTGTCACTTCTTCACCCTTTCCGCGCTGCCTATCCAACGGCTTCCAGGACGAAGACTTTGACATGCAGGTAACCCTAACCCAGTTTATTTTCTGACCCTTCTGGCCCCCAACATTGAACATTTTAAAGAAGTATCTTCAGCAGGACTTTGTTTACCCTGTGAAAAGACTTGTTTGTGGTTTCAGTGAACAGTGAAATTTTAAAGTGAGATAAATATTTAGATTTTATTTTTATGTTATTCAATTTATATTTGGGGGGGGGGGCTTTATTGGTAATTTTCTTTGAAAGAATGGGGTTATCGGGTCATTCTTCACTTTGTTGTTCCCATTAGGAATCACCAAGTTTAGCCTGCTGGATTTTGGCGTAATTATTAATTTAATTCTTTTGTTTAATTTGATGCCGAATCGGCCAAAACTTCCAAATTTCTTTTGTTGCCCGAGGCTCCGTAAGTTCAGCTGCCAATTTAAATTTTTGTCCTTTTGTTATCTGTAGTTGTTATGTATTTAATTTATTTGTAGTTATTGTTTTCTTGTAGTAGTTTATTCATTCATGTATTTTGTTCTTTATTTATTTTTGTACGTGTTCATTGTTATTATTTATTGATTCTTGTTATACATTTTTAAGAACTCTTTATTTATATATTTATAAATTTTCTGTAACATTTTATAAATATCGTAACTTTACACAAACGGTCAACAACCTGTTTTGTCCGTAAATGTTTAATTTTTAAATTTTTTTGTCACTTAACATTGTTTTAATACTTTTGAATTAAATGTTTTTTTTAATTTTCATGTAATAAACAATATTTTTGCCATTCAACTAGTGTTTTTTTGTTCTGTGTCGGCCTCTTGAGTCCAGTGTCTTTGCACCCACCCTCGATGGGTCCAACAATGTTTTAATAGTGCAAGAATGGATTGCACTGATCACTGATGATCTGGTTGAGAAAATTAACAAAAAAATTTTTTACAACCGACGCTTCACCATCTCAGAACTCTCTGTACAATTTCCAGGACTGTTTTGTAAGAGGTAGTGACTGACAGGTTAGGCTACCGAAAGTTTTGTGCTCGGAGGGACCAATAATTCTTTCAGAAAACCACAAAACTTGAATAACAGAACAAATTTCACACTTGGCAGCAATTTTTATTGCAGCACTCATTACGACAAGTGACTGAAAAAAAAACTAGCGTTATGACAACCTTCACGATGTACGCGCCAGCGGAAGATGGCAGCCCTATCCCTTCTACTTCCCCCACAATGAGCAAACGGAGGTTACTTTCTGAACAGCCTTCATATAATGTTCTGCATTAATGAATCCATAGGAGTATAAATAACTTTGTCATGTACAAAATGAATCATGATTGTAAGACTAATCGACCAAGTATTTTCTAGAAAAATTCATTCAAAATATTCCTGCTAATCTATATTTATAAAAGAGGATGTTTGTATATATATATATATATATATATATATGTTTGAAGTTTATGCGCTGCCAAACCATCCAACTGATCACCATGAAACTTTAGGATGTTGTCCTGTATGCTCCCGAGATGGTTTCTGTGAAGTTTGATGCAGATCCGTCCACAGGGTCCCGCCCCACGAGCTCCTAAAGATCCCATGCTATTCAAATGGAGAATGTGAATTGTTTACAAAAAACATATGACTGTGTGGTTTAATGTAGTTTCACATGCCATAAGCAGATTGAAGTTCTCACAACAACAGTACTGTATATGTTTTGATTTATTGTAGTTCTACATTTCACCTTGAGAGTGTAGCACACACTACTTTTACTTGATCAGGTGATCTGTATTTGGTGTTAACCTTTTTTCCTCGGTAATTAAAACATGTGATGAAACGTGAAAATAAAAAAAAAATAATTATTTGTTTTGCAGTTTACTTTTTATGACATGCCTCCTAAAAAGTGTGAAAAAAATGTTGCAAATGTTATAGGTCTATTAAAAATATTTCATATCATAATATATAATTGGGTGCAATCGTAAATCTTTGAATATTCTTTAATTTGTTGGAATATTTACTTATATTTTTATTGCAAGTTTCAAACTCAATATTATGACCGGCGAAGCGGGCGGGTACAGCTAGTAATTTATAAAAGAGAATATACAGTACAAGTAAACGTCACACAACACAAATTTATAACAATATAAGCACAAAATGCACAAATATACTACAATACAAGTACAAAATGCACAAATATTATGGTGATCGATTTCGGTGAACCACGCTCACCTTCCTCAGACCAGAGGAATTCACAAAAGAATCAATTAAAAAGAAGCTGCTAATTAAAAAGCTATTTAAAAAAGAATAACAGACTAATATGTGCGGCAGTATGGGAGAGTGAAAAGAAGTTTATTTCTACCTTCCGAAGTAGAAATAAACTTCTTTTCACTCTCCCATACTGCCGCACAGCCTCTCATGCTTTTTCCCCTCTTTTTCAGTTCATGAGAGCTTACAATTTACTAATCTCTAGTGAGCAGGAAATTGATATATTTTTTGACCCTCCAAACATTTTTAAATCAAAATGCCTAACAGCGTTGAGTTTATTAAATGTATAACTATTTTTATTTTTATACCTTGTTGTAAAATAATCTTGTTATCTGATGTATGTTGATTGCCATTCTTTACTGTATTATTATTATTATTTATTTATTTGTTTTTGTTTTTCATATGTATTTATGTGTATATATATGTATATATGTGTGTGTGTGTGTGTGTGTGTGTGTGTGTGTGTATGTGTATGCGCGCTTAAATGTTGTTAAGGTTAAATTGTATTTCTTACTGTTTGCATTTGGTTATTAGAAATGATCAGTCACTAATTTATACAATATTAAGTTACTGTTATGAATCTTCAGAGTAGGCTATATTTCTCATTTGTTATTTATTATATTACTGTATTTATTATTACTTTTAGGTTAAAGCATGTCACTGTTGGTAATATTTTTAGTTA
Organism: Stictocephala bisonia; assembly: GCA_035578905.1. Taxonomy (NCBI): domain Eukaryota; kingdom Metazoa; phylum Arthropoda; class Insecta; order Hemiptera; family Membracidae; genus Stictocephala; species Stictocephala bisonia. Next base: position 670,284 of record JAQJVL010000386.1, on the reverse strand, counting down.
TTTAACTTATCTATTAATAAGAGTAATATTATGGTTTATATTATGTGCATGAAGTGAGCTCAAGAAACCCCAGCATGAACTTTAAGAATAAATTGAACTGCTTTAGTGTAATTGGTTTTGTAAACTGTTCTAAAGCATGCAAATAAAATAAAATAAAAATAAAATAAAATAAAGTTTCAAATAAACAACCAAGCCAATTCTGTAAAATGCTCTGCCTTAAACTTTTTAAGCCTAGCATTACAAAAACCAAACAACATAAATACAAATAATTAAAATTTCTCTTTTTAAAATATATTTGTAGGAAGAAGTAATAAATTCTCACCGTTTTGCGAATTGTTCTATGTTGTAGCCAGGACTAGGATCATTGGAGAGTTGGATGACTCTGGCGAACCTGTCTAGACAGTTGCCTACAGCTATATCAATGGTCTCTCCAAATATTCTATACCTTCGTCGTGCGTAGGCAATGACTTGAGTGTTGCCCCCACTTACATACAACACCGTTGGGTTGTTGCTATTAGTGATTACTCTCCCCATCTCGATATCTGGTTATATATAAGGATCATCATTTTTACAATTCAATTGTTTTAAAGTTATTTGTTGTAATTGTATTGTTTATTATGACTGTTAATGTGTTGGAAATTTCCAACGTTTCAAGTGTTTTAATAAACAAACAAAACAGGTAAACTCCTGTTGTCTTCAGATGTTACTTGCTGCCTTATAATACATTTAAATTTTTTTTTTTTTTTTTTTTTTTTTTTTTTTTTTTTTTTTAGAAATATAATTAAACCATATCAATATAGGAAACTCTTAACACATTGACTGCTGACTACTTCTTTATACGTAGTGGTGGCGCTGCGCGCGTAGTGGACTATTTCTAAATTGTCGGCACCAAAATGCACACAAAGAACGGCACAACAAGCGGTGAGTGGCACAAGGTTCCTGGGCAATGGCTAGCCTCACCCTGAACCAATATCGTTGAAGCGGGAGGGGTACTTCTTTAGAAGTAGTCCGCTACGCGCGCAGCGCCACCACTACGTATAAAGAAGTAGTCCGCAGTCAACGTGTTAAACAATTAAATATTCATAAAATAAGATGGACTTGGCCAGAAAGTGTCTTCTTTCAATCTATTACAAATATCCCAATTATGACAAAATGTACAGTTCAAAAAAATCAATGTATGAAAACGTTACCCTTCAATTATCCACACAAAAGATTACTAAAAAGTAAAATATAAAATACAACAGCATACAAACCAACAAGATGTTTGTTTCAAAACTTATGGATAAATTCATACACTACAACACCCCTCTGCCATGGTCCACCTAGGCACCAATTGAAGAAAATTCCCCCACCCCTTATTATGGGCTGGCTTGAGTGAGAGGAATTCAGTTTAGTTGGTCATTGACAATCTTAGTGAATTCTGCCTGTAAGTGTAGTGGTTAGTAGATCCTGGTCCTCAAACATTGTGGACTTAGCAGATTATATGCTGTTGTATAAATTGAACATTTTTACTTTTTGCTAATATTTTGTGTGTATTGTTGATGAACATTTATTACTATGGTTTTTTTAATTTCTCCAATATTCCTTGTCCTATTAACTGGCACTTGGCAGTTACTTGGTGGCCAAATGTTCATTTAACCAGTTGAACTTAGTTTGACGTTTTAATTTGCCCTTAACCCTCGATCCGGCAGTCATTTTTGCCCAAAATGTCGGGTCACTTTTGGTGATTTTGCAGTGATGTTTTATAAAATTCATAAAAAATATTACATTACAATAAAAGTACAATTGTGTGGTATCAAACTGTTCACAAGAATGTGGGCTATCATATAATACATAATTCATAACCTATAAAAATTTTATTTATTTTTTATGTTATGAAATATTGTAAATTTTTTTAGAAATCGCGGAAAATAGGGGGGGACCACCCCCTATGATCAATGTTGTGATGATAAAAAAAGAAATGTGAGATAGCCAAAATGTTTAAAATTTTATCTAGTTTCAGAAAATATATAGTTTATATAGGTTTGTAAGTAAAAATTATTTTTTATAAATTTTTAACTGGAACGTATACAAAAACCTGAAAATTAGTAACCACGGTTATTATAACATTAAAAAATATGATACACATTTTCTACAAACACTACAGAGTTCTATTATATACTAAAATTTAGCTAAAAACATGCTCTAATACAATATAATACACTTCTAAACACACTAGAAGTGATAATTACATTGCAAATGATAATTATTTACCGCAGTTGAAATCAGGCCCGGCAGACTAAACAACAACAAAAATGGCGAGACTCAGAGACTGGCTTCCTTCTTCAACTTTCACTACGTTTTAAAATAACGCCGATACAGTGCAGTGTGCGTTGTTGCATACCACTGGAATCGTATGTTCACGCTGAGTACATAGAGGATAAAAACATCGAAGTAGCTCGATTTTTGCGCATTATAAATATGGTAAATCTCCGACGCTGCAATTGTACGAAAATTCGTACAATGCCAGTTTGGTGACGAAAAATTGTACGAAATTTCGTAAAATGCCGGATCGAGGGTTAATACCTGTGACATTAGATGGTAATTTTATATCACACATGTCAATTTAACATGATCAAAAACACTTCTTAACTAGTTTAGCTGATAAAAAAGACTAAAGATTGAATCACTCCTAGCAAATGCTTTCAAAACTCTAAGGCTATGTCATAACTCTCAATACAACATGGATTTGTGACAGAGGATGCCGATCACATTTCTTATCGCACAATATACACAGGTGTTACTGGTGTTAATAAATGGCAGAAGAAAACGAAAACACATAATAACCAATAAGAAATAATTACTTAAGTTTAGATGAAAAGATTTCTGAACCCAAACAAATTCCTAAAGATATTATCACTATGTGTGATATTGGAGCATTACAATACTCTTGCAGCTAACCATCTCTATTTTTGCAATTACTCAATACAGTACAAGTGAACGTCACACAACACAAATATATTACAAAATAAGCACATAATGCACAAATATATTACAAGTAAAAAAATTATGGTGATCGATTTCAGCGAACCACGCTCACCTTCCTCTGACCAGAAGGATTCACAAAAGAATCTTGTCCGTTATATCCAACTACACATATAATGTTCTGCATTAATAGATCCAAAAGAGTATAAATAACGTTGTCATGGATAAAATTCATCATGATTGTAAGACTAATCGACCAAGTATTTTATAGAAAAATTAATTCAAAATATTCATGCTAATAATCATGAATTAACGACAAACCTACCCATATAAGGAACACTTAGAATATCTTACAAATGTTGATTGGTAAGAGTAGTGTAAGAATTGTATTGGAGCAGAACCTTTTGAGAATCCCTATGTTCTAAGGAAGGTTAGCATGGTTCGCCGAAATTGATCACCATAATATTTGTGCATTTTGTGCTTATACTGTAATATATTAGTGTGACGTTCACTTGTACTCTATTTGTACCAACACGTATTATGCTAATTAAAACTAATTACTCAATCATTCTAATATTCCATCTTTGACACTACAACCTTGACCTAAATCAGGTAACAAAACAAAATATGTTAAAACTCATCTACCAAACAAAAATCATTTGTATTAACGGAATATTACTTAAATTGTGTGATAAAAAACTTGCAAAACTACTAACAAACTTGATAAACAAGTCATTTTTAAAAGGAAAATTCCCATTATATAAGAAATTTGCTAACGTGATACTATAGGAAGCATTCTTCCTATGTTGAAGGAGTTTGCTTGTTAACAATTTTGTACAATTTATTTACTATACAATCTGCCACCTGATTTGATAAAAATCAGATTCACAATAACTGAAATTAAAAGGCATGTGGAATAAATTATAGACCAGGTTGATAATGCCAAGATTACCAGGTCATTTTTACTCAATTAAGGCTCGGCAGTCAGTGACCTAATAAGGAGTTCCCCTAGGTTCGGTTCTTGGCTCTGTATTTAAAGATATTTTCAAATGGATACATAAATCTGAAATTGAACTAAACTCTCTGTCGCGATCAGATATTTTGGGCTTCCAATAGTCAAGGTCAAGGTAATTGCTTGGTACAATACAACCAAGCAGCCAACTCGGGTTTGATTCTTGGCGGTGATATACCAAATACTTTACAAGAAGTCAAGTTAAACTATTTATATCAAATTAAGAGGACTCTTCAGACCTACCTCGGAATGTGTAACATTTTATTTTGAAACATATTACATTACAATATCATCTATTACTAGTATACATAATAATCAAAATATTTTAAATTTACAGACCTTACAATACAACTAAAAATAATAAAAAGTAAATACTGTAAATTTGATGTGTGTGTGTGCGCGTGCGTGCGTGCATGCGTGCGTGCGTGCGTGCGTGCGTGCGTGTGTGTGTGTGTGTGTGTGTGTGTGTGTGTGTGTGTGTGAGTACGTGGGTACGTGTGTGTGTGTGTGCTGTGTCGTGATAGTGCAAACCCACAATATTTTGGGAAATGTTTGTCATTTTTAATAATTGAGGTATTATTTAAAATAATACGATTAAAATTAAAAATATAACTTACATAAAATATTACAAATTTACTGAAAATTCATAGTATATTCATCTAGGCATATAACAATTTATTTATATTATCGATAACTGTTTATATATACAGTATCAATTACCATTACTGTACTTAAAAGGCCTTCTGTTGTAACAAGACATTTTCATATTTCAAGAGACAACCATCAATGTTGCAATTTAATACATAATTGTGTATTATTAATAAACAAAAATAAATTCCACACCAACAATAATATTTAATCATTCACCTAGATAATAAATTAAATTGAATGCTTAGTGGTTAAATGAAAAGGATACGACCAATACAATGATTGACACCCACGATGGGTTTGTTCCAAAGCTGTGCAACTGTTCGTGCCACTACTGCAACAGATACAAGAGGAGCTCCCATTCCTGGTCCTTTTGTATAACACACCACATCAATTTCCTCTGGTTTTATATTAGCACTATCTAAAGCTTCTTTTAACACAGTTAATACATTTTCCCTGTGATGCTGTGCAGTTTCCCTGGGAAGGAAACCTGAAATGAAAACAAAAATAAGATACCAGTAGTGATACTTGTAGGGCCTACATGGTTCAAAGGGCCTTTTGGTTCAAGGAAGTAAATAAGCCTCTACACTATAGAAAAATTCTGAATTTTAAAGTTTTTGCTCACGCTTACTATTTTATATATATATATATTTAATTTTGTATAGCCTATATTAAATGTTTTAAATTACAAAGCACCGTAGTAGATTGTTTCAAATGTTTTATAAGGAGAAAATTATGGTTTTTGTTCGGAAAGCCTTAGAAATACCTGATATAATTGGCTGAGTTAATGTTATACCTCTTGTGTCATATGAGTAAGTTTCTCCATTAATATTCATAAATAAATAACTTTTAGTGTCACTAAACTTTTCAGCAATAGACAACGTCATGAAAGTATTTACAATGTTAAATTACATTTAAAACAAAAACTATTCAAATATACAAAACATAACTATAGGCCTAAGTTGATTGGCTGCACCTCAAAAGAACTATCAGTTGTACAGAATGGATTATTGATTAAAAAACTGTACAACTTAGACTTAAATACATTTAGAAGCAACTTTCTTAAATATAATTGCAAGTGTTTAGACATTTTAAAACCTATTAAAAGTAGCTATATTGAGTATATAATCTTTGAAATGGCATATTAATACATTTTTTATATCTAGTGTTATGATTATATATATCTTCCCTTAAGATTAAATTTAGATTATTATTTTTAACATATAATAAGACATAAATATAAAGGTTTATACACACACACACATAAATATTTTGAGATTTTATGTACAAAACTCACATATGTCAGGCGGAACAGGAAAAAGGGACCTTTTCGAATTTTTATGATCTTGAGTTATTGATATCTTTAAATTTGTGATTTGAGTTGGCAGTAGTAGCCTAGACTCTTATGAAGTATGTTTATGTATTTACTATATAGGTAGGCTATATATAGTGTACCTTGAACTACCACACCACATTTTGAAATAGTACCATATCACAGGGATAAGCCATTGAACTGTTTGGTACTTATGTTACCGGTTCAGTTATTATTTATGAAGACTAAACTATTAGTCATAACTACAATAGGCTATCTTTTTGAATATCTTAAATAGTTTTTAAATTTGGTCCTTCAAATGCAAGATTAACCCAGGTGTCGCACTAAAAAACCCCTTAGCGTCACGCGATTTTTTGTCGTTTTGCAGAATTTTATTCAAAAATCAACAAAAAATATAAAAATTGACTTAGAGGTTTCATGTAGTATATTTTCTAAAAGTACAGTAAATGTGCTATCTAATGGTGTATAGTAAAATTCTCTTACCTTATGTACATGAGATCCAATTTACGCCAAATTTGAAAAATTTTAAATTTATCTTTCTTTCTGTTCATGACCAGGCATATGAAACTTAATTATATACACAATACCAAAAATCCAAGATATACATATTGTTCAAAATTTTATAAGGAAAAAGAATATGTCTAGATATGTACAGTTTTTACAATTAAAATTGTCAAAAAACACAGAAAACTAAAATATGTACACTGGCTAAAATCACTGTTTGTGAGCACTTATTGAGGATGCACCGTCTTCCTTTTCTTTCGAGCCTTTAGGGGCCTCCAAAAATGATCCAGCTTATGGAAACATTCCTTATGCACCCCACAGTTACATCCTGGGCACCAATATGTTGCCTTTCTTTTGCAAATAGGACACAATTTGTTAGATTTATTAGGAATTATTGTTATTTTGTGCGGAGTATCACCTGAAGGGCCAGCAACAGGAGCTATGTCTCTGGTATATGCCAGGGTTTCAACAATACCAATGTAATACCTTCTTCTATCAATAGGTTTGTCTGTATTTAGGGTATATAAAATATAAGAATTGTATAGAGAAATGTCCAAGAAATGTCCAAGAGATTGTAAAAAATGCGTTTCCAATATTTCCAATATCCAATATATAGTTGTCTGGCGACTGCAAGAGAGATGGTAAACAGCTTTATCACTCACATCAACCCCTCCCATGTATTGGTTGTATTTATCTGTAAGGATTGGTTTTTTAAATTCCCAACAACAATGCTGTTGTAGAATTGTTCAATATGCGTTTTTCCGAATCGATCAATCGTACTATAAATTAAATGTGCATAAACAGGTGTGTGAATCATTGCCCGAATTCGGGCGAAAAACACTCGGGCGGCAAATCGATCGCCCGAATTCGGGCGAAAATCACCTAGAGGGTTAACAATCATAATTTTCAATTTTAACAAATTCGCTGTGACTGGCAACGATTGTTAAAATAGAGCTGGATGCACGTGGTACCGTTCAACTTTGTAGTCTTGTAAAAGAACGTGCTCAGGTGAGCATAGGGCAATCCTCTCCACAGCTTCAACGTGGTATGAACTATACATGTCCAGCCTAAGTGGCGCCATTTTCAATCATAAATCACCTATTATTTAGAAACAAAAATTGCAACAATTCTTAAGAATATAGGTAGGCTAATTTCATTACGAGATTTTCATCAGTGAATGTGATGGAAGGATTAGTTAACACAAGATTTAGTTATATTTGGATTGGAATTGTATAAAGTTCATAGGAATCAGTTAAGGAGTTCATTGTAAATCGTTAGGCTATAGAACTTGTTTTTTAATCTGAACATTAATTGAAAGTTACTAACCTTCACCAGGTGGTGTTATGTAGGTTCTTCTGCAATTTGAAAGCACATCACCATCTCTAACTATACCAATTCCTAGTTTATTGGCACTACCTTCAAACCCTATTGCAATTACCATTTTTATAGCATTTAAATTAATTTATTTTTTTACTTACAGTATCGTAAACAAAGTTCTAGGTTAGTCTCGTATAATGCATGGTCGTGTGGTGGACGGCCTATATGAGTTTGTTTATTGTTGCTTTATGAAAGTTGACTGTTGATTGGTGAATCAGATTTATCTAGAGATAGACTTTGGGGTTTGGGCAGTGGCGTAGAGTAATTAATAAAGAAATCATACTGTAGTGATAAAACCATAGACTGTTGTATAATAGAAGGTATATGGTTCTGGTTAATGACTTGACGGTACGGTGGATGGTAGGAAAATATATGTATGAATATGGCTAGGTGGTGTTGAATTATTTTTGTTGCCTGACAATTACAATAACAGTGTAAGGCAACAGTGTATTGTAACTCTAATAAAAAGATCATTATTAGTATTATTACCTTTCTCAGTAATAATAACATTCCTTCTCGGTCCCATGGACGAATATAGATTTTATGTCATTAGAGACATCAATATTATCATCCACCCTCCATATTTGACAGACATTGTAATTATTTTCATTCATATACTGTCCTAATGTATTTTACCGTATACATAGTACTCACATTGTTTTATTATTGTTCATAACTAAAATCTAAATTTATTTTCAAAATTTTAATAGTAAATTAATACAAAACGTAAAGGAAAACTGTTGTGTATCTTCATAATATTATAACTTATTATTAATACAATTGTAAGAAATAATCACCATGTTCTTGGTTAACATAACTTTTATTTTTAATATTTACAATGAAAATATTGTATTATTGAAGACCTTCTATTATACCTTCTATAATAAGGTGTAATAGAAGGTCTATAATATAACATCTGTACAATCATATGTTTATAATAAAAACTAAAAAGTCAAATCACTGACACCATTTTACATTTTGTGACGGCCCGTTAATTTATTGAATAAATAAATGAAAATACCACCTTTGTGGGCCGTCTAAATAAAATAAAATAAATTACACCCTCTATTTGTTTTTGTGTTTTAATGTAACTTCAAATTCAATTAATAATTAACGGCGCTTGCCATTGTCTGTGCTATCTCTAAATGAATTTAGAATTTAGTTACGGTTACAAATTAAACATGATTACTGAAAACTAATATACGAATTTACATAAATTGAACAGACATGGCAAGCCCGGGAATCAAAGGGAAACCGCGCTACTTACTACATGTACTCACGATCATGGTTGCAGACAGACAGATCGAGAGGGCTGGCTTCATCCCCAAGCCAGTATTAGAAATATTGTCAACCAATCACGCGAAAGAACGTTTAATCGTATGACTTTCTAGGCCGTATGGTGCCGCACTCCAGCCCTGAACGATTCACCAAGTAACTAACATTGGCATGTTAGGGTTACTGGAACATTACAATATCTCTCAGTTTTCGAGTCGTAGGCTGCAATTGGAAATCACGTGACATCAGCCACCACATTCCATACTGGCCTGGTATAGATAAATCAATGCTTTTCTCGTAGTTTAAAATGGTGTAACAAAAACTAAAGGGAGGCATAATTTAATTATTATTATTGAATTTGAAGTTACATTAAAACACAAAAACAAATAGAGGGTGTAATTTATTTTATTTAGACGGCCCACAAAGGTGGTATTTTCATTTATTTATTCAATAAATTAACGGGCCGTCACAATTTGATATTATTTCAATTACCACATTGCTGAAGTGAATTTATTGTATCCATATTCAAATATTGTAAATAAACACTTAAACAGACATGGAACACCTAGAAACCGCTTTGTACAGTACAGTAAACTTCAATGAGGAGTTTGAAAACATATCTTTAACTTTAATCTCTGAACTGAAAAAGCACGTTATTAATAATGCAGAAATCAACAACTTCAATAACCTTATGTCAATAATTCCTAGTCTATTCAGATTAATTCATAAGTTGTCTAAAGAAAGTAGTTCGAAGACTGAATTGATTGATACAATAAATTGTGAGTTAGAGTACCTGAGGGACAAACTTTATATTGAAAAGGAAAATAGAAAGGAGGGAGCAAATCTTTCAATTACGCTTCAAGAAAATGCAGATTATGTTTGTATAGGCTTAAGCAAAAAATCAATAGCTTAACAATGCAGGTAAATCAAAGAGAAATCAGAATACAAAACATGCACTTAGATACCATAGATTCATCTGATAAGTTAGCTAAATGTACTCTAAACTTAGAACACTACAAAGACCTAAACATAGAACCAGAATCTTGTAAAAGGGACCTGACTAAGAGACTGAGTCACCTAGACAGTGAATCGTGGAGCAAACAGCTTTGGCAGGACGATAAAGCCATTCAACGTTTTGTAGATCCACTGACAGATATCTGTAGTTCTAGAGATGACATTCTTATACTAGGCCCAACTTTAAGTCAATTCATAAAGATGTCCAATCATTCTGACACAAATGTTCAATTAAACAATCTAAATTTGTTACAAAAACGTTATGTTTTTTGCTGTGTTAACGATAGTTCCCAGAGAATGACTGACGACAGTGCTTCACATTGGAGCTCGTTGTTTATTGACCTTATGTCTAAAGATGCGTATCATTTTGACCAGCAGGCATCTACAATTGGTCTCATGCCATGAAATTGTGCCTAAAGTTTGGCATAGAGTCTCGTAGATTAAGTCAAATGTGATACAAAAAAAAAAAAAAAAAAAAAAAAAAAAAACTATGAATGTGGGTTGCACTTTATTGTAAATTTAAATTTTATTCTTAGATTCTTTGTACTCACCAATAACAATCAAGAATTCAGTGTTTGGTATAACCAATTTGTTATGGGTACATCAAACAGCTGTCAATCTGCTTTGCATCCCATTAAATCTAATCTTGTGTCTGATTTGAATGGTTCTATGGAAAATCATAGTAGTATAGCAAAAACACCTGTAACACCTGTAGTTACTAAGATAACAGGGAAAAGTAAGTGGGTGGTTCAAAAGGCCAAAAGAAGTTCCATGCCAACTCTTGTCTCCAACGATATTCCTTTTCATAATAGGTTCGCTATTTTGGATATTAATGAACCAATTGAAAATGTATCAGCACATCTCTCTCAACCTATTGCAAACAATACTAATATTAAGGTGGTAGTAAAAAAAAACTCGGCCCTGCGGGCCTCGCCAGGGGGCAAGCCCCCTGGACCCCCGGATCTTTTTGCTTAGAGCCTACGGCTAAAATTCAAGAAACATGGAACATGCTTTAGCTGCGCTTTTTCTGTTTGCTGGCTCCTTTTTAATAATTTCTGCAAATGTATTTCTCCGAAAACAACGAATTTTAGATTTCATGTAAGGAATTACAAAAAATATAAACATATCTTAAAAATAAATATATCTTTACCAGTTTTGGGTTTCTTTGGTTCAGTTATTATTTCGGAGGTTGCGTTTCCGAATCCAGATGTAGATCTATCAGTAGAATGGCGAGTACATACACCTGACGATGTCGAAGGAGGGCAATCTGATCCAGGACACAACATCACCGGTGGACGGCTGGAGGTAGACTGTTATGTAAATGAGGACTGGATTCTCTAATTAGCACTTAATTTTGTATATTTTTAACAAGAGTTGTCATGGAAACTAAAGATGTACTTTGATCAACGCTTGCAAATAAAATCATTATTGAAGTTAACACTGATATGTCATTGTGTTTTCATGGTTACGCGTCACCCTCCCGCGTAACGTTTTCAGACAGTTAGGTCAAGACTAAAGCATGTTCCATGCTAATACTAAAGGAACAATGTGGAAGAGACCTAAAGTTGACCCAGTGCCAGGTCGTAAAGTGGTGTTACTTTCTGACAGTAGTTTGTTGCAAAACAAACATACCTCTTCTCAACTGTCCCAGATGGTGGTATACAAGACGAGGGATACATTTTAACACACAGGGGAAAGGTTACATTACTGAACTGATTCCTGAGAAGCTCCAGGGTAAAGCTAAGTATAATCTCACTCGTACACATAAGTCACAACATAATACACAAAGCGTTGACTTACACAATGTAACTAAAAACCCCGCTATTCAGTTCCACAATTCTGAAAAGGTAGTGGGGAGTAAGGGAGTAGGTACAAAAGTGTTTTACAACTCAACAATGAAAGGTAATTTTTTAGACCAGGGCAGATTCCGGCAATGGAGACGGTAGCAGATTTAGAATCGGGGTTCAGACAAATAAGCCAAATATTTTAGGTATACTGTATCAAAATATCTGTGGCATCAAAACAAATCAGGAACTACTCGAAATACATACGGAAATTGAACCAGCAAGCATAATCTGTCTATCTCTGTCAGAACATAACCTAAACTACTCAGAATTTCAAAGTTTTTCAAATACTAATTATAGAAAAATTTCAACCCTTTGTGTGTCACAAAGGCAAAAGGCAGGAGTATTTTAATTCTGGCCAGGGAAGGGCTAAATGTTGAATCCGTTAATGTTACCCTGTATGCTTCAGAGCTCACCTGTCAGCTTGCAGCAGCTAAGGTTAAATATTCACCAGATTTGAAATAATTATTCTGGCAGTATACCGGTTACCTGAATACTATTGAGTTTTTTTTCTCGTCTAGGTCAGTGCCTAGACAAACTAATTCGAAAAGATGTAAAAGTTGTTGTCCTAGGAGATTTTAATATTGACATTTTTGACGACAGTGTACGTACGTTGGAATTTATTCATTTAATGTCTGCCTTTGGACTGAGGCATACTATTACAACCTATACGAGAGAAATTAAAAATTCTAAAACTGGTATTGACAAAATTTTTACAAACATCTATAGCGAAATAATTCATAGTGAAGTTGTGGTCACAGCTATTTCAGATCACCATGGACAAGTAGCCCTTATTGAATGTCCAGATCCCCCTTCCAATAGTTATTGTTTTAAGTTTACCCGACAATTTTCACTCCCCAACACCCTCCAAGTGCTAAAAAGCCCGATCGGAACGAAATAAAGATAGTTCCCAGTGCTAAAGTCCCGATCGGGACGAAATAAACATCGCTTCACAATGCGTAATATATCTCAGTTATTAATTGTTGGATCAACATATACTTTATATAGTATTACTCGGGAATAAATGCTCTATCGAAACAATACATTACAATCTAATCTTGTGATGAATATAATCGAACATGGTTAGTCGAAAAACAGCTGTTATTTTACTCTTGACAGTCGTGACTCGTGACTAGTTTCGCATTGTTGTTTATACTGTGCGTAGGGTCCCGTGTTTTCTTTTGATTTCGTGTTGTTTATGTATATATATTGTTGTATGAAAGTTAATTGTAATTAGTATTTAGAAGTAATTATGGGTTATGGGTGAATTAAGTAATTCCAGTGCTATTAGAAATGTTTTGAACGATGAAGATAGTGATTTTAGATTTTAGATACGTTGTTTTTATTGTTTATATTGAAAATAAATTTTCATATCATTGTAAATAAGGGCTATGTGTAACAAACAGTTGGAAACAACAGTAATATTGTGTTTTTTGATTTTTTTATTTATAATTGTGAAAAACTATGATTGTAACAATGTTTTTCAAAAAGTGCAATTTTTTCTCTTATGAAAAGTTTCAAACAATACATTTTAATAATTTTTTTATGTACAATAAAGAGCAAATTTGTAGTATTTTTTTTAATCAGAATTGAATGGAGAACATTTTGTATATAATGGAATTACTTGTGGGTCGTTACTATATGCTAATAAATAGGCGCTAAGTGAAAAATTGAAAAAAATGCTGTTGAAATATTTACAAAAAGTGGTCTATAACTGAGACACCATTAGAGGTAAGTGTTAAAACTTATTTTATTATTGTTCTACATGTTCTACTGAATAAAATGATATATAATAAACTCTAGTTTTAATAAAAAAAAATTGAGTTAAATAAAGAAATTTAAAAGTATACGCGGGCAAGCAAAAATGGCCTAGCACTGAGGTGGAAAAAAAATCAGCACTTGGAGGGTTAACACTTTTAGATACTTTCTAGTGAGAGAATCCTGGCATGATGTCTTCAATTCCCAGGATGCTGATACAGGTTTTGAACACTTTATGACAGCATTATTATTCTGTTTTGAGGTTGGATTCCCTCTACGCAAATCAACAACTCGCAAGAATAAACCATTCTCCAGACCTAATCTAAATTCTGAGGTCTTACGGGAGAGAGATGAGCTAAGAGTCTTGTATAATACTAGTAAGGATCTGGATGCTTCCCATCCTCTTAGGATTTCTTATAAAAAGAAGAAAAATGAATACAGGAGACTCATTTGTAGGGAAAAAGTGATAAGAATTTCCGAGAAAATTTCAGGCAATCCAAATAGATTAAAGGCACTCTGGACTGTCATAAAATATTTTCAATCATCTTCCAATAGAGAGAACGAAAATATAGTTCTTATTGACAATGATGGTAATCATATTGAGCATCCCGAACAGGTGGTCAATAGATTTTGTCAGTTTTTCACGTCCACCAAACACACTTCGGCTCAGGGTAATACTTTCATTCCTGACTCTCTAAATCGTATAAACTGCCTCCAAATCTTCTTCTTTTCTCTGATTACAGATCAGGAAATTATTAACACTGTCAATGACCTGAAGTGTAAACAGTCATCAGGGCCTGACCAGATTTCAACCAGATTATTGAAACAAATAATCGACATCATAGCTCAAGCTCTAACATATCTATGTAACCTCTCGTTCGAAAATGGCAAATTCCCTAATGTGTTAAAACATGCAATCATTCTGCCAGTTCATAAGAAAGGGAGCAAATCCGATTGTAATCAGTATAGACCGATTTCTTTCCTTTCTAACTTTTCGAAGGTTCTAGAAAAGTTGTTTGTTAGCTGGCTTCTCCGGTTCATTGAAAAAAAACTTATGGACCACATCAATACGGGTTTATGAAGCAAAGATCAAAAATAGATACTGTTAATTCATTAATATCTGCTATCGTTAATGATCTAGATTCAAAGAACGATAGCCTTGGCATTTTTATTGACCTAACGAAGGCCCTTGATCTTGTAAACCACGAAAGGCTTCTCAGAAAGCTTTCCCTTCTGGGAGTTAGGGGTCCTGCTTATGGTTGGACCTCTACTTTCATCAGAGAGCGAAGTGTAGCTGTTCGGATGCCATTTGTAGGGAGAGATGGATGCCTAAATGTTGTAACTTCTTCTAGCGCCATCACTCATGTAGGGGTGCCCCAAGGATCTGTTTTAGGTCCCTTCCTTTTTCTCCTTTTTATGAATGATTTGACACAGGAGTTGCGCCACTCTCTTCTTTGTCTCTTTGCGGATAACATTTCCATGGCTGTTGGGGCTCCTGACCAACACCAGCTTGAAGTAAAAGTATGAAATGAAATCAGTCAATGGTTTCAGAAAATTGTTCTTACAACGAATACATCAAAAACTCATCTTGTTAATTTCAGCAATTCGAATTTGTCTCATCCATCACACATTTACTTGAGTGTTGATGGTTCTGTTACCTCAGTGCAATGAAGTAATATTTTTAGGAATAGTGCTCGATAACAATCTGAAATTTCATAGCCACATTAATAAAGTCAGTAGAAAAATAGCGTCAGGAATATTTGTAATTAGAAGACTTGCAGCCGTGACTGACACGTTACTTCTTCTTACTGTGTATTATGGCCTGGGTTTTCCCTATTTAAACTATGGAGTAGCAGTCTGGGGAGGTGAAAGTGCTCAAACCAACCTTCTTTTGAGACTTCAAAAAAAAGCGATTAGGGTAGTTTTTAAGAAGCAATATTGACACTCCTGTAAACAGATTTTTAAGGATTATAGAAATTTTACATTTTTCTCTCTATATATTTTCCAGTGTATAACATTTGTTATGAAGCAATTGTACCTTCTCTAGTACAACAACCCATAGCCATAATTTACGAAATAAATGTACACTCACCATTCCGAAACACAGAACATCATTTTTCGAGAGACATTTAACATACACAGGAATTAAACTCTTTAACGCTTTGCCTGCATCAATAAAGGGGGACACTTGTGCCAGGTCGTTCGAATGGAGAGTTAGAGACTATCTTCTGGACGGGGCCTTCTATGGCGTTCGAGAGCATTGTCAGGCAGATGCTGACAGTAATATGTAGATTTGTATATAGATTTTGAATTAGTTAGTAATATTTTATTTTTAACAACATTTTTGTTATGTAAACTGACTCATTTCATGTAATTTTACATTATCAACGAAATAAAGAAGTTTGAGTTTGAAGTAAAACACTAAATTAATGTTCTGCTTGAAACAAGATTAATACATTTTATAAATATCAATAAAAAATTAAAAAGACAACTAAATATATATAATAAAATTATTTAGAGACACTAAAGTCAGTTTCTTTATTATACAGATATATTTAAGTGATGTGAATGCAAATTGTGCCTTTCCCTCTCTCGCTTTCCACCATTATGTAGATAGGGCGGTGGCCTTCACGGGGAGATGAGTAGACATCCCACACACAACACATATGACTATTTCAGCTAATACATATAAACACTGGACGTTTCATCGAACAATTTTGAATAGTTACTAAATGTTAATTACTCATATATTCTAACAACATGAGTTTATGTTAATTTGATAGTTTTTTTCTCAATTATATGATATGATCAAAAGTATACTAGGTTGGCACCCAATACAAACCTTCGCCAGGGCTGGCTGTTCCCTATCCGTTCCTGTCCTACGTTTCTAAAGCTAAAACCCTCCAAGAGGTGGGTATAGCATTTGAATAACGTGTTACGTGTTTTTCTGATGTTTGCAGTGTTTTATGATGAATTACAAAACGTCCTGGAATATGACAGTTAAGGTCCGTGCGCACGCAAGCGCAGCAGTTTCATGTAAAAATCAAAATCTACTGGATAGTATTTGATCCCAAGTTATCTTAAATAAATTCGCATGAACTAGTCCTGCACAGCATATAATATATAAGAAGATTGCTAAACTGTGATAAATATGAAAACTAATTTTATTTTATCTTAAGCAATACAGAAAGTCTCTCTTCTGGTGACATTGCTTTGCAAAATTCTTAAGTGTAATATCTGTCTTGACTAGTTTCAATGATTCTCGAAGTTTGTTGAATGACGAACGGCAATATTGGAAGAACTTCACCGCTTCATGTTGTAAGTCTTCAAGTAGTTATGGAATTCTCCATAATCATTCCTTTTTCTGGTTTATATGGTGTATATAGAATCTTATCCTCTACCTTATATCCTTACCTTTCTCCACCTCCAATAATGTTGTTAATACAGTATAAATATATTCTATTCTGATTTACACTACTCAGCCATGGTTATCTTAGACAGACTGTATATCAGGCCAGTTTAATGATGCGGTTGAGATGTGTGTACAATTAGGGAGAAATTTGTATTGATACTACAAAATATAGACTACACTCATCCACACTCATCCTACACTCATATAATCATTCATATTCGCCTTAAAATACCAACAACATTGTGTCGGCGTCTCATATGTAAGAAATATAATTTAATTGCCTGAGGTATTGTATGTGAGGTATGGTTTAAAAGATCACATTGAAGATGTTAGACCTCTGAGGCAGATGAACAATTTGTCACATGTCCATTCATAATGACACTAAGCGCTTCATTAGCATTGTTATATTTATGTATGGAATAAAAAGTAGTATCTATCATAAGCTGTTTGATATGAAATATAATTGAATTGACTGATTAAATGTCGTTAAAGGATTGTCTCATTACGAGCACTACATAGAGACATATTTTCATCTCGGACCAAGATGCTAGCAGCACCCCGTAGCTATGCTAGAACTTTGAGAGCTAATGTACATTATTAAAAAATGACACTATGCTGTGCATATTTTATAACCAGCACTGCCATTGGTCCAATCCGTACAAGATATTGCCTATAGTCCGACTAACTGTGAAAATACCCACTTCAGAATTGTATTTTTGACTAGATGACTTAATAATTACAAAACCAATGTTTTTTCCAACACAAGGTAATTTCACTAAATCATACTTGTACCATAATCTTCACAATATAATACGATATTATGTATCTTACTATAGTCAAACCAAATAATTAAATATTTTTTATTAACAACATATTGTTTTATTATCTATAATTAATTAATTAAACCATGAAAGTTGCTTACTAGTCCTAGATCCACTTTTTAACCTAGATCTGCCAGTTTAGGTGATGTATTTGATTTACATTTCACTACATGAATTTTATGTGAATTTGCAACAACTCGATCCTGGGTCTAGGGTTTCAAGTATTATACCTGAACCTGATTTGCACGATTAAACATAAATTTAACATACATTTAAGTTAAATTTAAGTTTAAACATGCAAATTAAAAATATTCCTTGAGCCCACAAATCTAGGGTTGTGCAAATCAGCTTCCTCGAAACGACAAATTTATAGTCAACCTTAGATGCCCTCTCCACAGTAAATACCTGATTTTGAACTTTTGAATATTTAAAGTAAATATACCTTCACTTTATAGTCAAACGTTAATAACAATTGCAGGTTTTGAATGTATCCTAAGCAGGAATCTTGTTTGGAACCTACCTTTAGTCCCTACATTGTACGTTCTTTAATCAAATATCAGAGTTAAGTTTGTATAAATGTTTATTCTTGTAATAGGACTATTCAAAATTATATCCAACTATGGTGTGAATAACAAAGTCCAGCCTGGGCAACAAAATTGCATGTAATCAAACTCATGAAATTGTTGTTAGATCAATGTTTTTTTTCTGACATCAGACAGTTTTTATATAATAGTCTTACATGCACAATAATTGTATATGAATTCTACTCAGACTGTATTTAATGTCAGGTAAACCTCAAATAAGTGAAATGAAATGAATGAAATGAAAATTTGATTTATTTCCCATAAATAGAACATAAATAAATACATACAGTGTTATTGATATTTATATGCAAATAAAATATAGGAAAACATTAGTAGAAATATAAAATAAATAAAAATTAAAACAACATATTTTCCTAGTTAACATATTAGCCATTGGGAAAAGGTCTGCATGGCTTTCCTTGGAAGGTGGAAGGCGGAAAAGGTGGAAAAGGCGGAAGCCTGTGCGCAGACCCGAGTTGCTAAAAAAGCTGCACGATGGCGTTTTAGTATGTAATTTAGTATATTTACATTTTTAATATTTTTTTAAAGAAAATAATAAAAAAAATAGTAATATTGTTAATAAAATTTAAATAGTTTAATTCGCAATTCATGAAAGGTGAGGGAAAGAATATAACGTTTCAAAGTTAGTTATGGAACCTAACAAAGTTAAAAATGGAAAAAGTATTAAAAATATATGTCATAGAATAATTTAAATTAGTAATACGATGCAAAACAAACAGAAGAGCTGAAGAATACTGTGCATCCGAGCGAGCAAGGGTAACGAGAGGGGAGTGGAGGTGGTGTTCAAAGTTCACATTGGTTCAGGTCCGTCTACTGTAATTGGATCTGACTATTGTCTCGGCCTCCTCAATTCTTAGCAGTGATAAGAAATCGTTGACTCTTTTTTTAAAAATTTTAAGAGATAGACAACTAAAAATATTTAATTCACCGAAGTGGTGACAAATATTACTATACAAAACATGCGCAACATAAAAGGAATTAGTAAGTTCAATTGATTTGACTAGACGTAAGGGTATTATGCCAATATTTTCTGAAAATCTCGTGTTATATGAGTGTGTAACAGGTGAAAACAGAGAATCAAAACGCTTAAAAATGTGCAACAAAAGAAACTTTATGTACAGCTGACGGATTGTGAAGATGCCACTTTCATGAAAAAGATCAATAGTTGAATACCTTCGATGTTTTTTTAGACCAATTTTAAGTATGGTTTTTTGTAATATATATAATGGCTGAAGAGTTGATTGCAATGCTCCCCCCCCAAGCAATAATTCCAAACGATAATAATGACTGAATATAAGCATAATTAACTAATTTGACATGTTTTTGCAAAGATATATTTCCTAATTTTATTCTTTAAAAAATCGATATGTTCTGACCATTTTAATCTATAGTCAAAAGTGACGCCTAAATATTTATAAGATGAAACTTTATCTATAAATTCACATTGTTAAGATGATCACCACAAGTGTGGATTTTTAAATCTTGCAAATGATAGTCAGTAATATGTGATAAGGAAATTGGCATGAATTTTGTTTTTGCAACGTTTAATGAAAGGGTATTCTGGTCTAGCCACTTTTTGAGCAGCATGAGATCAAATAATGCTTTTAATCTCGTTTCTTCCCAAGATGCACCCTTCAATAAAATTAATGTGTCGTCTGCGAATAAAAACAGCTCGCCATACAGATTTAACCTTGAAAGATTATTTATATATACTAAAAATAAAATAGGTCCAAGAGTGCTACCTTGGACAACACCGTAATTTATAGGTAATGGGTCACTATTAATATTACAAATTGATACTTTCTGGGATCTTTGAGATAAATAACTTTTAAACCAAGAATGGGCAGTTCCTCTAATTCCGACAGATTGTAATTTCAATAGTAATTTTTCTCTATCAACAGAATCAAACGCCTTTTTAAGATCAAGAAATATTAGCATTGTGCGGCAATTTTCAGAGATTGAATATTTAAGATTTTTACAAAAATCGAAAAGGCAGTCAGAAATATTAAAATCTTTTCTAAACCCATACTGATTACTATATAAAATACTATTTTTCTGAAAATAAGATGATAATTGTTCTTTAACCACTCGTTCAAGAATCTTAGAAAAAACGCTGAGTAGAGAAATTGGTCGGAAATTATTTTTGTCCTTAACATCATTAGATTTAAAAAGAGGAAACACTTTTGCGGTTTTAAAAACATCT
Source organism: Stictocephala bisonia (assembly GCA_035578905.1). Taxonomy (NCBI): domain Eukaryota; kingdom Metazoa; phylum Arthropoda; class Insecta; order Hemiptera; family Membracidae; genus Stictocephala; species Stictocephala bisonia. The sequence goes on along the minus strand of JAQJVL010000386.1, from coordinate 649,514 downwards.
GGAAAAATCCCATAATGCAAGCTTATGTTTATAAGGTGAGTAAATGGCCTAGAAATAATTAAAGCATTCTGCTTTAATTGTGGCAGGGACGCCATCATCACCAGGAGCGGACCCTCCCCGTAGAGAATTTATGTGCCGTATTGTATCAAGGTCAGTCACAGGGTCAAGTGAAAAATTGGTGTCAGAACTGTAGTCAGAGTCATTCACGATTGGGTCGCCAGTGGAGTCTATAGCGTCCGCCAAATTTTGCCCAACGCTCGCGAAGAAACTATTAAATTCATTCGCTATACGCGCTTTTATATCATTTGTAACAACAGTATTTGTTGGTAAAAATTTATCTAGAGGAAACTGACTTTTCTTACACACTCTGCCTGACAACTCATTAATGATTCCCCAAAATAATTTTGGATTATCTTTATACTCCCTTATTTTCTCCCGATAATAACTCCTTTTAGCGCTTTTTATTGCGTTGCTGACAATTCGTCTATGTTCATAAAATTGTTCTCTTAAATTTAAATTAAATGGTTGGCTTTTAACTTTTTTACTCAACTTATCTCGTGATCTAATCGAAGCTATTAGTTCTGTTGTTATCCAAGGTTTGATTTTAATAAAGCGAGTTGAACGAAAATTTGTCAATTTTTTTGAGTTTTCGATTGCATTAAGGGGGTTCGGAAGGTTGTATCTAACACATGTTAATTTAGCCTACTTTATGTACCTTTTTCTCAAGAACCATTAATTGTATTGACCTGATTTTTTTACCCTGTTTTTATGACACATATTTATAGATGTGTATAACTTATGAAACCAAAAGAATAATAACTTTAGCCAAAATAATTTTTTGAAAATTATGTAATTTTTTCTTTGAAAATTTTAGAATAAAATTTATTTCCTGAGTTATAATTTATCCAATTTTGAATAAATGTTATACACTTGTATATCTATACAAGTATAACATGTGGTAAAAATTTCAGCCTTCTAGCCCTTTTAGTCCTGAGAAAAAGGTACATAAGCATAAAAAAATCCAACTTTCGGGGAATCGCAATGAAACTAGGCAGTTAGTGAATCAGGCTATGTAATCAGGTTTACTTTTTGTCCTAGTAATGACCATAAGATGGATTATTTGGGTCTTCCTCTTCTTCGTAAAGTTCCTCCAGCTTCCTCTTGGCGGCATTTCTTGATTCTCTGGCCTTTTTGTATATCTCCGCATTGTATATATATCCTTTTTGTATATAACGCAGCACCGAAATCTCGCGTCTGAGCGCATGACATGTACTAACAAAATAATTAATAAAACATGTTCTGTTCGTCCGATGTATTTCAAACTTTCGACAAAACGTTCAGGACAGTATGTACTATAATAAAAGAAAAAAAATGGGAAATCCATATTTTGACCATTTTCAACCTTCCGAACCCCCTTAAGAATTATACCGATAAATATTTCACAGCACGTATCAACATCGAAACAATTGTAAACGGTGGCCCAATCGGAGTTAATTAGTACGTCAGTAACACAAGCATAGTCAATGTAAGTATGAGTTTTTTCAGTAGTGTCAGCAGTGTCAGTGTGTGTAGGGGCAAGGAGAGTAAGGCCGGTAGAGTCGGTGGTCGGTGACGGCGGTCCGCAGGACAGCTGACCTCACGGCACTCATGTCCGGGTAACGGACAAACATGTGGTCGATAGCAGATAAGCCATTATCAGTCACCCTAGTCGGCTTGTCGATACACTGCGAGAGTCCAGCCCCCACCAAAGTATTTAAGTACAAGTCAGTTAATGCGTCATTTTTTAATAAGTCGATATTTATGTCACCCACTAAAATGCACATTGTATTTTTGCTAATACTGCCGTAGTAAATTCCTAAGGTATCAATAAACACATTAACGTCACTGTCAAAAGTTCTGTAAATGGCTAATAAGTTAAAGTGTACATCAAAGAGCTCAAAATCTATAGAAAGTCCGTATACATTCCCTAACGTGATCTGTTCACATGTCACTAAAAGTCTTTTGTTTACGTAAACCACAACACCGTCATTTTGGTTGTTCTGTAAGTTAGTCTGAAGTAGTTCAAATCCGTCAATAGTCGCTCCACCTCCCGAACCGCTCAACCAACACTCAGAAAATACAATAATATCTAGTGAAGTACCGGTATTAAAAGATTTTAAATATACTAACATTTCGTCTAAATTCTTAGATATGCTTCTTATATTGCTATGAAATATTTTTAAACTGTTAAAATTGTTGTAAAATTGTGCAAATTGATGCACAGTATCCAGCTCCTCACAATCTACACGGACATTGATGTCTTCGACTACACCGTCCAAAAAGGTTCTCATCGTCAACGCACACACTCCCGCCCAGTAGCACAAAGGTTAAACAACTATACTATCACTAATTATATACTATCAGACAATTAATAAATATAAGAGAAATTATTATCGCTTCTTTTAAGAAAAGAATAGAGAAAAGAAGAAAAAAACATTTACGATAACTGTTAACTGATTAGTTGACTAAAAGTAAACCCTAATTAAAAACGGTAAACAATAGTTAATTTATTAAATTAAAAACGTAGTCTATAGAGTAGGCCTAACTGAAACAGGAAATAAAATTAAGTGGTATGATGTAACAAGGATGACTGAAAAATCTACGAACTTAATTTAATGCAACTAATTAAATTATGAAACAAAAATTTTATAGAACAACTAAATATTAAAAAATGAAAACTAGTAAGAACAGTCTGGTTTTGTAAAATAGAACAAATAATTTAAAAAATTAAAATACTTAAGTACACTTTTATCGTTGTTACTAATCTCCAGTGTAAAAACAAGTACATATTTTATAATATATCGAAGTTAAAAAATCACAAATATAGTAATTGGAATACGACCGTGGGGTTGAAACTATAATACAAGATAATATATAAACCATGATTTTAAGTTATTAAATAAGAATGTAAGAATGTAAAGTGAATGGACAGTAAATTAAAGAAAAATAAATAAATAAATAAATAAACATCAACGAGTTAAACATTAAAACTAATCTATAATAAGAGTAGAAAATAATATTTGTTTAAACGTGGTCTTAAGTATACTTATATTTCTAGTGTAATAATAAGGGCAATTAATTTAAAATATTCATTAACAATTCTCTAAAATTGTATAGTACATTCTAACTACTTTCCCCTCGTTTATTCACTGTTTTAATTATCATTTATAGAGACTTAATTTGTAAATCATAAAGCATTTGGTTCTGTGAGATAATTAAAAAATATACAGTAATGCAATTAGTAAAAAGAAAACAGTTTTTTTATTCACAGCAAAATGAATATTAAAGTAAAAAGAATTGTTAAAAACATTACATATATAAACATTTTAGCAAGACAAGACTAATTAGTTATAAAATTATGTAAAATGATGAAACGTGTCGAATCAAATTTAATGAAGAAAATTAAAATAAGAATCTCTAGGCTTTAAATGAATTATTTTCTTTTTATGAGGGTAGACAAATGTTTAACGTTTGACTTAAAAAATAAAAACAAGGGTGATAATTAAATTATATGGTTAGATTTAGAAAACAATTACATATAAAGCTGAAAGATCAAAATAAAGCTTATTAATAAAAGAACTGAATGTAAAATAGTTTTACAACATACCGTTTCACGACATCAACTAAGTCCTACTTGTCATAGCGGTCGAGGTCACTCATCTGCATCACTCTTATGGAGTCCTCACCCTCTCTAGGCTTCACAATCACCTTTCCATTTATAAAGCTGGCGAAGTGCAGCTTCCTCTCGCGGTAGAGGCGACGAGCCCGACCGAGTAGAGCCTTATTGGAGCTGGTGAGATGCTCGTTGATCCATACAGAGGTGCTCGGGAAGTTGTTAGACACCTCAGATGCAGACAGCTTCCCCTTTTGTCTGAAGGCTCGTAACCATGTCTCCTTACAGGTCCGTGAGATGAACTGCGCGATTATGGGAGGATGGACGTGTTTCCTAGAGAATAGTCGAAGACGATGTGCCATAGACACATCCTCCGCCTTGAATGGAACTCTGATGGCTTGCGCAACACTGCTTAAGACTGCAACCATTTGCTCCCCGTCTGTAACTGGAATTCCGACGAACTCTAGGTTAGCACATCTTGAATGCTGTTCCAGGTCGAGCACCTGAAGCCGCAGTTGTCTGGTTTCATCCTTCTGAGCCACGTTAGCCTCCTCCAACTTGTCGCACCTGTCCCGTAGACCAGTTTGTTGGACCTCGATGGTAGCCACTTTATCGGTTAGAGTGCGAAGGTCTTCTCTCATTGAGTTGATCAATCCTTGTATACCACCGATTTTGCCATCAATGGAACTTAAATCAGACTTGAGTGAATTAATGGCCTCAAGTATAAGCCTTCTCTCTTCGGCAGGTTCGTCGGTGCTCTTCACTGACGTAGATTCATCCCTACACTGGTCACACCTCCAAACCTTGGTGCTTCTTGGCTTATAGTTACGGACGCAAGCCGCGTGGAACGTAAACTCACAATCGGCACATTTAGCGACAACTTCCTGGCCTACAAACTCCACTTTACACTTTTCACAAAAAGGCATGGTCGTTTATACAAATTTTAAGAACAAGTAAAATATTAATTAGAAATAAATTAGTGGTAATAAATGGATGAAAACTAATAAATGAACATGCAAAGTGCCACTGAGCAGGAATGAGCTAGCAGACTAGATAAGCCAGAGAACTCTTATCAGCTCCTCGCACATCGGCAGCCTGAAGCGAACTGACAAGTAAACAAATTCTATAACAACAGCACAAATAACAAATCATACTGTATTTAGGTGCTCATAAATTAATAAGTTATCATCATCATCGTCTGTTGACATTTCTATTTTCAAGAAAGTCATATTACCTATAAATTTCAAGAAACTTTATTATTTTGTAGCTTCAAACTAATGTTATAAATGAACCAAAAATTAGAATTTTCTCCCAAGAATTGGTCTAAGTTCAAAGTTTTATTATTAAAGGGCATTAATAGTTTTAGTCTTGCCCAGTAAATGAGAACGAACTGTGAGGTAAAGAATAAAACTTTATTTAGCAAAAATCTGCATTTTCTAAGTTTATTAGTATCACTCAAAAAATCACTCTGAGCTGTAGTACTGAGACACTACTTGAGAGAACCATGCCGGATCATGTCGGGAGGCTGATGGGGGACGTCCTCTAGAGCTGTGATATTGCCATTCCGATATTCCACGTCCCTTTACATCTCCTACTTTATAGCTGACAAACCTAAAATTACAAATTCAATATTAATAGAATGTTTCATTGAACATTTTCCATGTAAAAAGTAGAATGTCACAAAAACTTATAATTTTGTTAAATTCTTGTTACTATCAAGTTTTAAGAAAATTCAATTTTATACAATAAAAATGTTTAGAATAGCAGCTGTTTTCAACATTCAGTGAACCATAACTCAAAAACTGGTAATTTATAAAAATATTTACAATATAACAATAAGAAGCACAGTTATTTAAGGCAAGAGCATTTGTTGGATGGAGCTCCAAGAGTTCCATAAAATGTACTTTTGAACACCCCATATCTTCCAATGAACCCTCGTACTTTGGTGATGTGATATCAGAAAAAAATTGCAGTTACATTTCTAAAACATGAATAAGGACAAATATAAGTGAGTTCTTTTAAGTGTCTAGTCAACAAAATTCTTACTTATTTGTAAAATAGTTCCTTTTCATCATTGTTAATTCAGTATACAAATACCTTTCCAGCATGCGTGTTTCCCATTTCCAGCCTACAAAGTGCTCACTTTCATACTCCACTTTCACCCGTACAGTAAACTGCCGTCCACCTGTAACAAAATGATAACATTAGCCGCCAGGATTATGGTATTTCTTATTTGCCGTCTACTTTTGGCTTACTTTGTAATTATTATTAAAGTGTACATGTGCACCTATCCTAAGTATTATGATAAATCTATCAAAAAAACTCTTTTTATTTATTCTCAAGACGCCAACAATCCAAGATATGGGTGAATATGGATTTTGAATGAATGTGATTAATGTAGATGAACAAATTTAGTAATGTTTACAAACTAATGCTGACTATTTCTTAGAAAGTGTCATTAAGTATTATCCCAATGACAAATGAACAGCCAATGGTTATCAGCTGATCCCTCTCAAATGTTGTTATGATTCTGATTATGATCGAAGTGAGAAACCATAGTTAATGAGGCTGGCCTTCAACCATATCCGCTACCGACATAATAAGTCATGGACCAAGTGGCAATACTGTAACAAAATATTCCCTAAAGTTTGTTCTTAAAATTACAATTACATTTAAAATATAATAATAAATAATGCAATAAACTCAATGTAGTTTAGTAATGTAATTAGGTTTTAGTACCTGTATTTGGAACATATAAATGTTAAATAAATAAACTACTAACCCTCTCTTCAAAAAAAAAATATATATATACAGGGTGAATGGTACGTGGTGTTTAAAAATTTAAGGGCTTAAACCACATGCTTGGGGCTACTTAAAAACGCAAATTTCAGTTTTATATGCCAAATGGTTTGTGTGGTATGTTCAAATTAAGATTTATTTTTAATTTGTGGACCTAACCATAAAAAAGCTTTATTACTTACTCAAAAGATCATATTTTTTAAACTATGACACCATTTTTGAAATCTACATTAAATTTTTAACAAGAATAATGAGCTAATAGCCTGCATAAATTAAGGTTGGTACTTAAAATTATGCTTTAAAGCAAAAAATCATGCTTTGTAAAATTTTTAAACAATGTTTTACGCGTAGTTACTAAATTATGGTAACGGATATAATGTGTCAAACCATACAGAAAACTGCATAATTTAATGTTCTTTCCAGTGATGTGCTTTTGTTTTTATTATCCTACAATGTTCTATTTTTATTATTATTTGAATAGAAAGAAACACAGAGTGGTTAAAAAATTTTAAGACTATCTTACTAGCCAGCAACTAGGACTGGACATTCAAATAACGTTATGTGATTAAAAACACATGTAAATCAGGGACGAATGGGGTTTTACCACAATTCTTAGACACGGCATACACCCCAACCTTATCAATAGTTTTGTCTGTTGTCCTTAATGACTGGGAAATTCCACTACCTGCTTAGTTTAACAAAAGTTAGTTTCTTTTAAAGCAAACTTATCATGAGGAAAACTGGAATCCATTATCTGTTTACTCTTTAGACCGGGTCTGTGTATAAGCTATTCAGTTCTGTAGCATCATGGAGTTCACTACAAGAGAATATGCAGAAATGCATTTTGTTTAAGGATTTTGCAATGGCAATGCACTTGCTGCGCAAAGAGAGTACAGTTTAAGGTACCCAGATCGAAAAACTCCAAGCCCACAGGTGTTTTTTTTTAATAGCATATAATATTAATTAGTATTGCAAATAATTAATATTATATGCTATGTATAGTTATTTACTCTTATTTTTTCTTAATGTATATAATAAATAATCAGTTTTTAATATTTCGTTTAATTTGTAAGTAGTTGTGAAGGAAAACTTTGTAATAATTCATCAAAACATAAGGAGTCTCAGAAAAAATTTTGATATTTTTATGAGTGAGTTATCGGAATTAAAATACGTACCAGAAGTAATAATTTTGTCAGAAATCTGGATAAACTCAAATGAGGCTTGTTTTTATACAATTCTAAACTACACAATGCATGTTAAATGTAGTGATAGTTATAGAGCAGGGGGTGTAGTTATTTATGTTAAAAATAGTCTTATAGATATCGAATGTGTACAGTTTCAATGTGAAACGGCAGATACGTTAGTAATATCTTTTAAATTTCTCGGTCAAAAATTTCATATTATTGCATTGTATAGATTTGTATTCAATTCACCTGATTTATTTATTAAAGAGTTCGGTAAATATCTTACAGACATAAATAGTATATTTAAGAGTATGAGTAATCTGTTTTGGATTACTCCAAAACATACATATACAATATTGTACATACAATGTATTGTATGTAACATACATACAATGTATTGTATACATTACAATACAATTGCTTGGATTGGCGATCTAAATATAGATTTAATGCTTACTAGTAATATTTGTACGGACAATTATAAAACAATGTTAGCAAGTAATGGATTGGAGAGTCTAGTGAACGATCCAACTAGAATAACTAAGCAGTCTCAAACTTGTTTGGACCATGTTTGTGTAAGAATAACTAGAAAAGACAGGGTTACAGTAGATACATCCGTTGAACACCTGGATATCACTGACCACTCGATGATAAGAGTTGTTGTCAGTGTGGCGGGAGTGAGGAGTGAACCAGACTTGTCCCTTATCTCTTCACCTGGTTACCGTATTGATTATATTCAACTTAATCAGCTGTTAGGAAATACTGACTGGTCTTCTGTTTATAACGCAGCTGACGCGTCATTGGCTTTTGATGATTTCTTTAATATATTAAAAAACACCATTGATCAAAGTAAAATACAGATTGATAATAAAAATAAACCATTAAATAAATTACAACCTTGGATGAGTGACTTAATTTGTTTTAAAATCAAGAAAAGAAACAACATTTTTAAATTAGTAAAAAAACATCCTAATAATGAAAAACTAAAATCTTATTATAAAATGTATAGAAATAAACTGCACAAAGAAATAAAACACATAAAAGATAACTATTAGAAGCAGAGGTTTGACAGGTGTATGGGCAATTCAAAGGGTATTTGGGATACATTGAACGAGGTAACTGGTCCATTAAATAAGGGTAAGGATAAAGGAATTAAATTAGAAGTTAATGACCAAATTGTTGATGATTCACTAAGAGTAGCTAATGAATTTAATAAATACTTTTTAGACATAGTAAGCAATCTTAATTTAAATAATGTGGATATTTCTGAAGAATTTTCTTCATTACAATACAAAGATTTATTTCCCAAGAAAAATCAAGTTAAAACTATGTTTATTGATGAGGTCTTGCCGGATGAATTGATTTCAGTTATTAATTCCTTAAAGAACAACACTTCTCCTGGAATTGATGGAATTAATTCTAAATTAATAAAAAACATTTCCTCCAATATTTTGAATGTTCTGTTGTTTATAATTAATTTTAGTTTTTCAAGTGGAAAATTTCCAAATTCTCTTAAAAATGCAGTTGTTATACCAATATTCAAGAGTGGTTCAAAGACAAAATGCAATAATTATCGTCCAATATCTTTAATGTCATGCTTTTCTAAGATCTTTGAAAAACTAATGAAGAACAAATTAGTACAGTTTTTGGAAAAAACACATTTTTTTAGTACAAAACAATTTGGATTTAGGGCTGGTATGAATACTGAGTTTGCTTTGTTGAATTTTATGACTGATATATATGATGGCCTAAATGAAAGTAAAAGTGTTAGTGGTATTTTTTTAGACATAAGAAAGGCATTTGATACAGTGGATCACAGTATTCTTTTGGGAAAGCTATATGACCGTGGTATTAGAGGGGTAGCATATGACTGGTTTGAGAGCTATTTATTGCATAGGAAACAGTGTGTAAGGGTGAACCTGGTTGTAAGTGAATTTGGGGTAATTAAAAGCGGGGTGCTTCAAGGATCTGTGTTAGGTGCAATATTGTTTATAATATATATTAACAATCTCTGTAATGGAAAATTTCAAGGCAAATTAACTTCATTTGCTGATGACACAGCACTTTGTTATATAAAAAAAGATTGGATTTCAATCCAACAGGCTATGAGCAACAACCTTAATGCACTTCAGTGGTGGTTTACAAGGAATAGAATGTTATTAAGTGGAGAAAAAACTAAATACATAAATTTTAGTCTAAAGAATAATATTGAATTTTGTTGTAATATTAGGTTTGAATGTCCAGACTGTCTAAGTAAGAATACTTTTTGTAATTTAAAATGTGTTGTTGTACATAAAACTAACTATATAAAATATTTGGGCCTAATTGTTGACAGTCATCTGACTTGGGGGATGCATACTACAAGATTAAAAGATAGCATCAATAACATAATGAGGTACTTTTATTTTTTAAAGGATCTATACAATCATCATCCTAAATTAAGACAGTGCCTTTCTGGATTTGACTAAGGCTTTTGACAGTGTTTGTCATATTAAGCTCATAAATAAACTTGTCAACTTTGGAATCAAAGATAGAGAGCTAAATTGGATTCGGACATTTCTTGAGGGGCGGAAGCAATATGTAGAAATAAAACATGTAAGTAATAACAAAATTATGTCATTTCAATCAAAAGTTAATAAAGTCATCTATTCAGTACCTCAAGGGTCGGTTCTAGGACCCTTTTTGTTTCTTTCATATATTGGAGGTTTGCCTAGAACTCTGGCAGCAACTGATGGGTCAGTAAAAAATTCTCTCTGTTTATATGCTGATGACGTTAGCCTAACTGCATCTAGCACAACTTTAAACACAGCACTAAATTCAATTAACGATAATATAAATAACATAAACTACTTTCTCTCCAATCTAAATCTTCTTCTAAATTCAAACAAGACCACTTACATGAAATTCAGCTGCAAAAATTCTAAAAATAATCAGTTGAATAATGAGATAAACATAGATTTTGTCAATGAAACTAACTTCCTAGGCATTAACATAGACAGAAACTTAAATTGGTCAAGTCACGTTAACAAAGTTTGCCATAGATTGAGCTCTGGTATTTTTGTTATAAAACAATTAAGGCTCTTTTGTGAACTACAAACCTTCAAATCTGTTTATTTTTCCCTAATTCATTCCCATATCAGTTATGGAATAGAAATATATGGAGCAACTTCTATTGTAAATCTAAACAAAATTCTTCACTTCCAGAAAGTTGCAATTAAGACTTATGTTAAATCTGAAAATTAACGACCATTGTAAAGAGCACTTTGTGAGTTCTGGCATATTGACTGTTTATGGTATCTACATATATAGAACCATAATGCTCATAAAAACCAATGAGAATACTATACCCAGACAGCAATATTCCCATCACTATAATACGAGAAACAAAGGGAACTTCAAAATTAATAGTCATAACAAAGAAGTGTATAAAAAGAACCCAAAGTATGCAGGAATAAAATTTTTAAATAACCTCCCAATTGATATAAAACATGAATTATCTATTAAAGTTTTTAAAAGAAAATTAAAAGATTTCTTAGTAAGTAAATCTTTATACAATTTTGAAGAGTACTTCAAATTGTAGTGTTAACTGTAGTTGTAAATTATCTATCTTGTTTTGTTAAAATCGTTTTTATGTTTTAAATACGAGTATCAAAATACATCATGTAAATTTACATTGTATTAACTAGGTTAAAGATTAGGATAGTAAGTTACGTCATGACACAATTCATTTGTATATTTTGTACAATACTGAATAAAGACATTTATCTATCTATCTATCTATCAAATTTTACGAATTCTGTACTTTGCTCTGATTCAAAGCAGAATTGATTATGGCATAGTTTTTTGGGGAAATACTTATGAGTCCTATACAAAACCGATATATGTGCAGCAAAAACATGTAGTATGATTGATTTGTCATAGAAGTAGATATGAATCATCTAAGCCTCTTTTTAAGAATTTAAAAATCCTACCTTTGAAATACATTTATGTTTATAAGGTTCTAAAACTGTTCTATATTAAAAGTGGAAATGTCCATCCACATAATAATGAATATAGAAACAAACTTAGAAATATTGAAAAATTCTTTATTCCAAAACCAAATAACGCATTTTTTGTAAAAACAGTTAATTTTATTGCTCCTAGACTTTATAATAAATTGCCAGATAATATCAGAAGTACATCAAATTTAAAACAGTTTTTAAATAAAGTAAGAAAGTGGTTGTTTGGGGTGGAGGATATAAATGTATTATTTCTAATACAGCAATATTATTCTTGTGAATATGTTATCTGAACATATTGATTTTAAGTTATAAAAAAAATAGATACCTTATTAAATGCTAAATATTATTAGTATAAAGAGTAATTTTGTACATAATTTTTGTCATTCAATTTAATTACCAAAGAAAAAAGTTTTGTTTTTACCTTTTCATTTTCTATATATTATTGTTATAATTTATAAAGTATAGTAACATTTATTTACTTGTATTTCAGTAAAGTTCTGGATATTATTCTGGATCTGAGATCATTTTTATGTAAACATGAATTATTAGTCAAAATCTGATCGCAAAAAGTGTTATATGTAGTGAAGGAACCTCTACTAAGGCATTGCCTTAGAGGCCCTATTATTTTCTAAATTAATGTAAACAGCAAGCATTTGAAAAACATTGTATACATAATATGAACAGAATTTGTATGATTTATTCTGTTTTACCTTCTTAATTTATGTTTAATAATAGATAGGATATTTTGTCAGCCTGACAAATGAAAAGAACATTTATTCCTTTTTATAAGCTGTGGACTTGCTGCATATAATAGGAATTCAAATAAGACATTTTCTTTGTTGTATTATTGTACTCTAATCTCAATGTAGATGACTTATTGAATTTATATGTACATTTTAGAAAATAAAGATTATTATTATTATTATTGTTCACTAGACTTCACCAGAGGTTAGGGGAAAGTGGAAAAGTTCAAAGAAAGTCTTCTGAGGTAGGTCCAGTTAATTATGATGTAGGTGTTGAAGAATTGATTCTAAATACCTTTCAAGAAAACCCAGAGAGTAGTAGTGGGGTAGTTGTGGCTCAACTAAATGTTTCACAGTGGAAAGTGTTGGATATTCTTCATAGAAACAAGTTTCATCCATACCAGTTCACGCCTGTACAAGCACTTGAAGCTCAAGACTTCGCTCATCGTGTTCAGTTCTGTAGATGGTTGCTCAATAGCGATATTGAGCAGTATCATTTCTTCAAAAAGATCCTTTGGACAAATGAGGCCATATCTACAAGACAAGGAATCTTTAATACATATAATATGCACATGTGGGCAGAAGATGACCCAAGAGCAACCAAAGAACGATCGTTTCAAAGGAGATTTCACATTATGGTATGGGTTGGGGTAGTAGGTGAAACGCTTATTGGCCCATATTTTTTCGAGAGAAACCTTAACGGGGAACGCTTTTTGGACTTTTTACAGCACAGTCTCCGTTTGCTGCTAGACCATCTCAACCAAGAAAAAAGAGACAGTCTCATTTTCCAACAAGATGGAGCTACACCGCATTTCACCGCAGAAGTGTGTCACTGGTTGACGCTCAATTATCTTACATGGATTTGACGAAGTGGGACCGTACCATGGCCAGCTAGATCACCGGACCTTAGTCCCATGGATTTCTGTGTATGGGGATGGATGAAACACAAAATTTTATTCTGCACCTATCATCACAGAACAAGAACTGAGGGAGAGAATAACTGCGGCTGCTGAAGTAGTGCGCCAAGAAGTCTCTACAAAAGTGACAGTTCAACAAATGCGCAAGAGAGCACGAGCCTGCATCAGAAATGGAGGAAGGCAGTTAGAACAACATTTGTAAATCTTATTCTTTTAAGTTGACATTTTTTTCAATTATTTTTACGAATGTAATTAGTATGTTATGTCAAATCAAAGTATTATAATCTTTCTTGTAATAAATAGTCAAAGCTTCAAGTTTTCTGCAAACTGTGTTTTAATTCAGTTTAACCTAACGTTTTCGATGACGAAACAAAATAATTAAAATCACAATTATACCATTGAAAAGAACATTAAATTACGCAGTTTTCTGTATGGTTTGACACATTATGTCAGTTACCATAATTTATTAACTACGCGTAAAACATTGTTTAAAATTTTACAAAAACATTATTTTTTTACTTTAACGCATAATTTTAAATACCAACCTTAATTTACGCATCTTACTAGCTCATTATTCTTGTTGAAAATTTAATGTAGATTTCAAAAATGGTGTCACAGTTTAAAAAATATGATCTTTTGAGTAAGTAATAAAGCATTTTTATGGTTAGGTTCACGATTTAAAAAAAAATCTTAATTTGAACATACCACACTAACCATTTGGCATATAAAACTGAAATTTGCGTTTTTAAGTAGCCCCAAGCATGTAGTTTAAGCCCTTAAATTTTTAAACACCACGTACCATTCACCCTGTATATCTTTTGTAGTAGTGAGCACTTAATGTTTGTTAAACGTACTTGTAGCTGAAATCTTTATAAAGGTTTTGAAAGAGGCATTATGGGTATGTTGTTTGTGGTATGAAGAAAAAAAAAATTCTATCACACGGTTTTATAATGTGAGTTGAGACTTAACCATTAAAATCTGAATAACCTCAAATCATATTTGGCCCTTTCTATTACTCAGATTTCAGTACCTATGCAAGCTTAACACATTATTAATTTGAAAGTTATTTTTTTAAAATTTAATTATATTTTTTCTTTCTGACCTGCCCTGAAACGAAATGCGTAGTCTTGAGGAGGCTTCCCTCCTTCTCCGTGTTGGTACAGTTTTAGATCACACCAGTCCAAAGCACAAAGTTCTCCATTTGGGAAATACACATACCCCACCTGCAAACTGAGCTGCCATTGTGATTTCAGCAGGGATAATCTAAGTTTTCTTTGTTACAAAGCTGTTTTTAGAGTAATATATTTCAACTATTTCTAAAAATAGGAATAAAAAATACTCATATTATTTTTTATATTGTTTTATTTTATTGGTTATCATACTTGTGCAATGTCCTAAATTTATTTGTCTGACATTATGTAACAGCCACAATATTGCTCACTCACCACTGTTATAATCTTCATGAAAATTAATAAGATTAAGAAATTTACCACAGAAGATAAGTTTATTAAAGTCTTATACTGTAATTGCATTTTTAATCTAGGCATTTGCATTTTTGCATTTTTATCAAGGAAGTAGAAACAGAATGTAAATAAGTAAGTTAGTAAAACATATCATGTCATCAATTCTCTCAATAGTTCTCACATGTTTAAAAATATATTGGTGTAAAAATAAATGTTTGTATTGTATAACGGTTTTGTATTTTTCTGTAGTGTAAAAACACTAATAAAATAAAATGCCAGCTTCTATAGGGAAAATGCACCTAAATATTGTGTTTTCTTTAGTCAGAATTGATTTGTAGAAGGAATTTCATTTTCAGATGAAGATTACACAAGAATTAAAAGTATGAAAGGGGATGTTTATTAATGTTGTTGATATATAAAATTAATTATTACATAAAACGTTTAAGGATTAAACATTAAATCCCCTTTTGAGAGATTTTAAACTTAAATAACTCTTTTCAGCTTACTTGAAGCAAATGTCAATAATTGCTCTTGAATAGATACTATATATAAATATAATTTGAAATTAATGCAAATAATAAAACAATCCTATGAAATTAAAAATTTTACTGTGAGGCTTTTCAATTAAAAAGTAACAATTTTCAGATTGTTGTAAGTAACAGTCAATTGTTGGATTGTTTGATTATTTACATACTCAACATAGGAGTTGATTTTGATGATGAGTCGCTTTCGCACAGGTGTGGGAAGATGCAACTACTGGAAATATAATTGGGAAATGGCAAATAATCAGTCATGTAATTGCGGAGCTGAAACCCAAACTATGAATCACATAGTTAATGATTGTCAATTGCATTCTTTTCAGCGGGGATTAGCATGTCTTCATACAATCAGAGAAGCAGATGTTGAATGGTTAAAAAAACATATAGGGCCTATAAATAATATATTTTAATTTTATTTATAAATGTACATTAAACGTCAAACTGTTAGCCAACTAAGATGGAAGACTTTATACTTTATTTATCATATTGTGGGAAATTTATTTTCATAACAATGTTTCCTTTTTTAGTACAGGTAATAGTCTCAGAGTACAAACAAGAAATAAATTAGAATACATGACTCACTAGATTTAAATATTGAAAGTTATAAAAAATTAACTTCTATACTACTACTTTAAATCTTTTACTTCAAATCTAAAACTACATTGAAATATTATTTTTTTAATGCTTGCCAATGGCTGATTAACATAAAGGCTAATTCTAAGCCAGTTCTATAGCATAATATAAATTAATATGTATGTTCATCAAATATATAATTCCCTGAAGTCTTGACGGAGTCCAAATGAGCCAGTGGCCTTGACTGGTGGGTTCTCACGTTCACAAGATAATGGTGTCACTCAACATCAAGCGTGTCTGCTCTTTGGACGGGTGACAAGTGAGGAATTCCTTGCACGCAGTTCACCGGCTAAGCCATTGGTCTCCCCCCCCCCCCCAGTTAATATTTGGAGAGGACTTCTAAGCCCTAACTTCACCTGCCAAAACTTATTTTACCTCTTCAGGTCTTATCTCCAGAAACTTTGTAACTTTAAATCTTACATAGAACATGTGGCTGGTTGGCAAATCACTCCCACAGCAGCCTTGGTGCCATCGTCTAGAAATATCATGTGGAAGACATAGCGATGCATCAGGTCCCAATCTCGTTCTTGACCTGGACAGCATTCATTAATATTAAATTCATTGCCTATTGGTACACTACAATGTAAATTATCTTCTCTAAATTAAAAGTATAAAACCTATTGAAACTTACACATGGTAATTTATGGATTATTCATTTACGAACCTAAAATGAATATCACTCTTTTGGCCTTGCTCTTGGAAGAATATGCCAGTTGCACTGAGCATTCAGGTTTATTATCTTTGATTTGTGTTTAGAGAATACATAATCTTTTGTTTTTAATTTCACTAAGGAGTTTTTAGGTTGTGATATTAATAGTTTTAACAATTTGTTTAGACTCTTTCCAGGTTGTAAAACGTAAATGAAGCTGAGCCACTAGGTGAGTTGGACAGGTTGTTTTGAAGGAAAGTGTGTATGGACGGGTAGGTCAATACAACCACATGACAATTGCCCAACCCACTCTCCCACACAACTTATGGTGGTATTGACCCATCCACGTTTAGTGATGATGACACTCCCATACATTCATACATCAACACTGCACGTGTATGGATGGGTCTTATAGGATGGAACAAACTTAACCTAACCTTGATTTTTGGAGTTATCAATTTGTAGTTTGTAATTGGCTGATTTTAAGTGGTTCGCTGCCTTAGAGGTTATCTAATTTTCCAACAGATGAAATCGTATAGATACTGTAAGATCAATGTAATGTAATGTCGGCACTGGTGGCGCAGTGCTGTAACCCAGCTATTTGGGGACAAAGTGTTTGGGCGATAGTGTAGACGATAGGTTACATACTCAGTCCTCTTAATACCGACATGGCATCTGCTCAATGGTTGCCATTGACGTGGACACAACTAGAGAAGTCTGGGGTGTCTATTTTGGATGGTGGTCAAGGTTCGGATGTTGTGTAGGGAAGAGAACTGAGTGTCAGACTTGTCAGTTAAGCTGAAAATCAGACCAATACTACGTGGTTTGGATTCCATGTAAATCTGTAGGTCCCATAGTTGCCCTGGCTATTGGGCTATTAATAAATAGTTCTTTCTGAGCTAAGTCAAACTCAGATAGTAAATGACTGCACTTGTTCATCTACACTCATCAAACTCATTCGAAATCCATATTCGCCCATATCTTGACAATCAGCGTCTTAAGAATAAATAAATCGATAAAATTTATTTGTAGGGAACTGCAACTAGAAACTTTGTATAGACAAACAAACAGTAAATCGTATGCAAACAATTAGTGCATGTGTGACAGATTTTGTCCGCTGCCTGATAGTCACCTGATGATGTACAGTCTCTGCTAGCTTTCTCAAATCTATTTGTACTTACTGCAGATGTATATGTTAGATCTGCAATTGTGCTGTTCAATCAATTTAATTTATTGATTTTAATATATTGTTATTTTTGTAATCCACATTTTAAATAATGACAATGTTAACATTATATAATTTAACAGTTTTATAGTAAATAAAAAGAGGTGATATAATTTAAATTATATTGCAATGCAAACCATTTTAATAACATTATTTCGTTTTAATATCATTTATGACAGAAAGACACAATGTGTAAAAATTTTAAAGATAAACTTTTTACACATTGTGTAAAAAGTTTGTGGATAGTTTTAAAGAAAAACTATTCATAATTTTGTACAGGAATTGCAACTTTTAATGACAGTAAATTATGATCTGGAGCTAAATAATATTATTTATAACAAATAATAATATGTTATATAACAGGCAAGACAGGTCATTTCCATTTATAGGTAAATTTATAAACTTGACTGTACCTTGTAGTATACTTCCAATAGTGGGGCATTGCAGTGGAAGAAGTTCTTTGTCCCTCTGCCACTACCAGTGACCAACCTAAATACATTGTTCTTACCACTACCACTTATACCCTCCATAAATACATGAAGGACTGTAAAAAAAGTAGAAAAAACCACCTCATTCATGGCTTTCTACCAGGAAGAATCAAATTACTTCATAAAATTTCACAGACCCTCCAAATAAAAGTTAAATGACCGTCTTCTTAAATTTTGTTGTATGCCTTTTAAGAAGTGCTCTACTACACTGTTTAATTATAGCCTGATCGTTAAAACGTTAATCATTTAAATATTAGAATTCTTTTATTTAATATAAGAGTTTGGGTCCATATAATATTTGCTATGGGAATGATGACTACTTAAAATATTAAATTTGGCAATCCTTCTAGCATATGTGTTGTCTACTTTAATTAAAAAAATAACTTGTATAGTATAAATAAATCAGCTTATGCCTAAAAAATCATAACTCTACATAAACTTGACTTTGTTACAAAGTTGTATATTTAAACAAGTATATAAAAGAACTTATAACTTGTGAGGTTTACCGAGGCACTTGGCCAGGTGATGCGCAATAGACTAATTGGAGTAGGGGGAGCCGCCGAGTCAGTGTGTGCTATATGGTAAATAAAACTAGAAAGTACAATCATCTGATATTTAAATTGTTGTTTATAACCTTACTTAACCTTGTTATTGTTAATAGATAAATAATAAATAATTGTGACAGTTATTACTCATTATATAATAACAAATTACGCGTTTAACATTTTTTATTCATTTGTCTATAGATCTATTGATTATATCATAATTTGATTTATTAATTTATAAGCAAATTAATGTGCTTATTTCCAGAGCAGACCTTGCAAAGACAGCATAATATGCTAGTTTTATTTTAGTAATAAGAGGTTTTTAATTCAAATTAAAAATGAAAACAGCCGTTATAATAAATGTAAACAAACAGCATATTATAAGATATTCTGTTTGTTTACATTTATACCACTGTACGTGTATGGGTGGGCGGATGGGTCAATACCACTTTATGTGTATGGGTGGGCGGGTGGGTCAATACCACTGTACATGTATGGGTGGGCGGGTGGGTCAATACTACTTTATGTGTATGGGTGGACGGGTGGGTCAATACCACTTTATGTGTATGGGTGGGCGGGTGGACCGTTATAATAAATGTAAACAAACAGCAAAGCAGGCGAAAATAAATTCTTTTCTACGCTGAGAGGCACTGCAAGCGCAGCTCGACCAGCGACACAGTAACTAAAAGAGATCAGTCACATAGTGGAGGGGTATAACAGTGGAGGGACTGGGACTGCTCTCCCCTCCATTCCTCCACGCGAGGGCCAAGTGCCTCGGTAAGCCTTGCAAATTATACACATTTTTCTAGTTAGGCTTCAGTCATCTACCACATAATGTAATGTTTTTACTTACAATTTTTGTTATTGTTAAAATCAGATTTATCTAATAATTGATAAGTACTTTTTTAGAATATGTCTGTTTTAATTTGACATGATGTATTTCATTTCTATTTTATACACCATAAATAATATTAATTTTGATGATATCACACATTAAACAGTTTAAGACAGTAAAATATTGAATCTTTTCAACGTGTATTAATTACTAAAATGATTTCTTTTGCACCATTTCAAAATTCACAACACCAACATTTTATCAAAGGACTTACCGAAGCTGTGGTCTCGTAATGATGCCATGTTGTTTAAACTGTATTCTTTGTTTTTAACTACCAGCATTGCATTCATCTTCCCCATCTGCTCATAGTGACTTTGATGAGCCCTCCCAACATTTTATCAAAGGACTTACCGAAGCTGTGGTCTCGTAATGATGCCATGTTGTTTAAACTGTATTCTTTGTTTTTAACTACCAGCATTGCATTCATCTTCCCCATCTGCTCATAGTGACTTTGATGAGCCCTAAAAAATTGACGATTAACAATTTTGTTTCTGAAGTATATATGAAGTATGAACTCCTAAAGGTTCCAAGACAAATTAACATTTAAAGAAATACATTAGTGTAATTTCTTACTGTTTACAAACATTCAAGTACAGTAAATAAATTCCAATTTCAATCCGCTATGTTTGGATTGTAGGATTGAAACTGATTTCATGGTTGTTTAGTTTGACTACTGTACATTTTATGTTATAGAGCATAGTGTGATGCATTAGATAGATCATTGTATGATCATTTCTACTAACATAAATTATAACCTCTTAATTTTATAGCAACAACATTGAATATATACTGGTTTTGCAGTGCTGTAACCCAGCTTGGGGACGAAGTTTTTGGGAGATTGTAGGCGATAGGTTCTATGCTCGGTCCTCTTAATACCAACACAGCGTCCGCCCAATGGTTGCTATCAACGTAGAAACTACTAGAGAAGTCTGGGGTGTCCATGTTGGATGGTAGTCGAGGTTCAGATGTTGTGTAGGGAAGAGAACTGAGTGTCAGACTTGTCAGTTAGCTGAAAATCAGACCAACACTATGTGGTTCAGATTCCACGTAAAGCTGTAGGTCCCTTAGTTGCCCTGGCTGTTGGACTATTAATAAATTGCCCTTTCTGAGGAACAGTTGAACTCAGTTAGTAACCAGACTACACTCATCCTAGACTCATATCATCATTCATATTCGCCTTAAAATAAGCACAATGTTGTGTCGGCATCTCATAAGTAAGAATAAGAATATATAGAATTATATAAAAGGAGAGATAGGACACCAGCAAAGTTACCCAAGAAGACAAGCCTAACACCACAGTAGTAGTAAAGAAATAGAGGAGCAACAAAGTTTTCAGAAATGTTTAGTGACACTGGCACTTTCCTCGGGTGAGTAGAGACTGAATAGAAGTGACTGTACAGTGCCAGTATTGTGAACACTTTGTTGCTCCTCTATTTGTTCTCTACTGCAAGCTGTTAGTGGACATGTCCTCTTAGGTGTCCTGTCTCTCCTAATATACTAATTCCTGGCCTTTTGCCTTTTAACCTAAAATATTACATAAAACTAATCTGACTAACTTGTGAAGCATGTTAAAGTAGTGGGGAGTCCAAGGTTCGTTAGCAATGGATGATGCAACTAATGAAGGACTCAGATCACTGTCAAAATTGAATATAGATAAATTTGATTTAAAGATGCCATCAAATGTCACCATATATTGTTTAGTCGGATTTTCATGAAGCCTGAAAAATAGTTTAAGCATTTCAGTAAATATTAAATGTTTTGGAAGATAATTTGCTATCATTTTACACTTTCTATACTAAATAAAAATAAGTTTATATACTAAACTTTTAATGGAGATAGGAGCCCATTTAAGAAACAGTTATTATCAGGGGCTTAAAAGAGCCCATTTTTTTGTTATTTAAGCTCGTTCAACCAATTCCTTAACATTACTTACGAAACATGATAAGAAGAGATAAAAACCTGTCTTAAAACAGAAAAAAATTAAATGCTTTTGTGTATTCTGTAACTATATATTTTATTTTATTTATTTATTTATTTATTTTTTTAATTATCTGGAGAACCATTGAGTTAGTCTTATAAGATATTAAATGGAAGAAGGAACATTCATGAAAATGAATAAACTGTTTTATATTATTTTACTAACCTAGATTTGCAATTCAATGCAGATACCTGATTTTGCATCCATGTTCAACATGTTTTAAAAAAGAAAAATCAGGTACTTGTTTTTTAAAATAATAACAAGGATTAATCTGCAGTTTAATTAATTAATCATAATTTATTAAAGATAAATCTAATACATTTTTTAAAATATAAATGATTAGAACTCTGTTATCCCACTTAGCCTGATTCTGCTGTTTTGTAAAAGCATATTACACGAAGTACTGATGGAACAATTAGTCTGTGCACGTGGCAGTGTTGCTATTAACCATATTAAAAACAAATATTATAATAATAAACACCAGCTGATAATAATAAAAGATATTTAACTCTTCCTCAAGACTATTGTTTGAGTAAGCTGATGTTTTCATAGAAGAGCCCCTCTTTACTCCTCACCTATGTCCAGCTGTCACTGGCCGTGAGCTCAGACTAATTGATCAGTCAGTATACTGGAACTGTGATTAAATTTGTATAAATGACACACTGACACATTCGAGTTGATTACACAAAGATTCACTAAGTATTTTATTTAATATAGGTCTGTTGACTACTATTAATTCAAAATCAGTTAAAATGTTATAGGGAGTAATTTGTTTGTATGTTTAGCTGGTTTCTTTAGAATTATTTGTTAGTTTTTATGGTTTCTGATAAAAAGTACCACTTCCCTTTTCCTACTTAAAAAAATCATGAAATCATAGAATTAGTTCAATATTTTTGCTGTAAAAATATTATTTTGCAAAACAAATTTTACATTTCATTACAAGTCAAGTAAATTTAGCTAGATGGGTTTGAACAGTTGTCCCAAAAAAAGGTAAAATACTGTATTATGTAAAAAATGTCACTGTTGAATATTGAAAAAACTTAACCACATTCTAACTAAAACACGTTTTCTGTTTCATAGAACTAAAAGAATTGTTCTTTTTGTAATCATAAATGACTTAATAAGGTGACTTAGTAAAGTGTTCATTCAGGCACCCAGTTGAGTGCTTCAAGGAATTTAGTTCTAGATTTCATCACAACTGTTACTAGGATTAGCAAAGAATCTGCCTCACTAACACATATACAGTACAACATGTTCCCATCCTCTCTGTCCTCTCTTGCCCCAGCCGCAAATTGTACGAAAGTACACAACTTCCTCGTTTATAGTAAACTCTAGCAATTAAGTTTATATTTTATTATTAGTTTACTTTTTTATCCAAAGATAATTATAAATTTCAACTCAACATTTGTACATATAGATAGCATTTATATAACAAATTGGTTACTTCTTAAAAAATATCATTTTTAAAGTTTTACTTTGATCTAAGTTGGTTAGTACCTTTTGTATAGAATTCAAAATCTCAATAAAATATAGTAAAAGGTTTTTTATGAGTTATGTACCTAGACATGCCACACTAGCTACATTATGTAGCTATATATCTATTAAAAAGTAGTTGAATTTTTTGCCTTAACACGTTTATTACCATTAAGAAGACTAACAATTTTACTGAAATATAATTTTTGATCAAACACCCTTTTTTTAAAGAGAGGCTGATCTCCTTCTTAACCTTACTCTGCCCATTCCCTATAGACTATTGATCTGTGCGAGGAACTTATTTAGACAGAGTAATGGGGCAAACCAGTAGAGTAGAAGGTGAATATAACAGATAAATTTTACAGTCTAGGCCAGATTTAAACCAGCGCTAACTCTAACCCAAGCTCAAAGTCCTGACACCTTAGACCACTCGGCTATCGGCTCGCCCAATGAAG